>OY744478.1:12362484-12558771 GCA_963556175.1 Tipula confusa | reverse complement strand
ATTTCAGCAAAAAAATTATATACAAAAAATCAGCAAATCTGCAAAGAGGTTAGCCTTTGCAAATTTACGAATTTCATTGTTTATTCGATACAACCCGTAATAGTGGCCCGATTGTAATGAATGATACCTTAATCAAAAGCTCTGATCATCAGTATAAATACTACTATAAAATATGTATACATTTCAGTAAAACAATAATATACAAAAAATCAGCAAATCTGCAAAGAGGTTAGCCTTTGCAAATTTACGAATTTCATTGTTTATTCGATACAGCACGTTATAGTGGCCCGATTGTAATGAATGATACCTTAATCAAAAGCTATGATCATCAGTATAAATACTACTATAAAATATGTATACATTTCAGCAAAAAAATTGTATACAAAAAATTAGCAAATCTGCAAAGGGGTTAGCCTTTGCAAATTTACGAATTTCATTGTTTATTCGATACAACCCGTTATAGTGGCCCGATTGTAATGAATGATACCTTAATCAAAAGCTCTGATCATCAGTATAAATACTACTATAAAATATGTATACATTTCAGCAAAAACATTGTATACAAAAAATCAGCAAATCTGCAAAGAGGTTAGCCTTTGCAAATTTACGAATTTCATTGTTTATTCGATACAACCCGTAATAGTGGCCCGATTGTAATGAATGATACCTTAATCAAAAGCTCTGATCATCAGTATAAATACTACTATAAAATATGTATACATTTCAGCAAAAAAATTGTATACAAAAAATCAGCAAATCTGCAAAGAGGTTAGCCTTTGCAAATTTACGAATTTCATTGTTTATTCGATACAACACGTTATAGTGGCCCGATTGTAATGAATGATACCTTAATCAAAAGCTCTGATCATCAGTATAAATACTACTATAAAATATGTATACATTTCAGCAAAAAAATTATATACAAAAAATCAGCAAATCTGCAAAGAGGTTAGCCTTTGCAAATTTACGAATTTCATTGTTTATTCGATACAACCCGTAATAGTGGCCCGATTGTAATGAATGATACCTTAATCAAAAGCTCTGATCATCAGTATAAATACTACTATAAAATATGTATACATTTCAGTAAAACAATAATATACAAAAAATCAGCAAATCTGCAAAGAGGTTAGCCTTTGCAAATTTACGAATTTCATTGTTTATTCGATACAACCCGTTATAGTGGCCCGATTGTAATGAATGATACCTTAATCAAAAGCTCTGATCATCAGTATAAATACTACTATAAAATATGTATACATTTCAGCAAAAAAATTGTATACAAAAAATTAGCAAATCTGCAAAGGGGTTAGCCTTTGCAAATTTACGAATTTCATTGTTTATTCGATACAACACGTTATAGTGGCCCGATTGTAATGAATGATACCTTAATCAAAAGCTCTGATCATCAGTATAAATACTACTATAAAATATGTATACATTTCAGCAAAAAAATTGTATACAAAAAATTAGCAAATCTGCAAAGGGGTTAGCCTTTGCAAATTTACGAATTTCATTGTTTATTCGATACAACACGTTATAGTGGCCCGATTGTAATGAATGATACCTTAATCAAAAGCTCTGATCATCAGTATAAATACTACTATAAAATATGTATACATTTCAGCAAAAAAATTATACACAAAAAATCAGCAAATCTGCAAAGAGGTTAGCCTTTGCAAATTTACGAATTTCATTGTTTATTCGATACAGCACGTTATAAAGGCCCGATTGTAATGAATGATACCTTAATCAAAAGCTCTGATCATCAGTATAAATACTACTATAAAATATGTATACATTTCAGCAAAAAAATTATATACAAAAAATCAGCAAATCTGCAAAGAGGTTAGCCTTTGCAAATTTACGAATTTCATTGTTTATTCGATACAGCACGTTATAGTGGCCCGATTGTAATGAATGATACCTTAATCAAAAGCTCTGATCATCAGTATAAATACTACTATAAAATATGTATAATTTCAGCAAAAAAATTGTATACAAAAAATTAGCAAATCTGCAAAGGGGTTAGCCTTTGCAAATTTACGAAGTTCATTGTTTATTCGATACAACCCGTTATAGTGGCCCGATTGTAATGAATGATACCTTAATCAAAAGCTCTGATCATCAGTATAAATACTACTATAAAATATGTATACATTTCAGCAAAAAAATTGTATACAAAAAATTAGCAAATCTGCAAAGGGGTTAGCCTTTGCAAATTTACGAATTTCATTGTTTATTCGATACAACACGTTATAGTGGCCCGATTGTAATGAATGATACCTTAATCAAAAGCTCTGATCATCAGTATAAATACTACTATAAAATATGTATACATTTCAGCAAAAAAATTGTATACAAAAAATTAGCAAATCTGCAAAGGGGTTAGCCTTTGCAAATTTACGAATTTCATTGTTTATTCGATACAACACGTTATAGTGGCCCGATTGTAATGAATGATACCTTAATCAAAAGCTCTGATCATCAGTATAAATACTACTATAAAATATGTATACATTTCAGCAAAAAAATTGTATACAAAAAATTAGCAAATCTGCAAAGGGGTTAGCCTTTGCAAATTTACGAATTTCATTGTTTATTCGATACAACACGTTATAGTGGCCCGATTGTAATGAATGATACCTTAATCAAAAGCTCTGATCATCAGTATAAATACTACTATAAAATATGTATACATTTCAGCAAAAAAATTATATACAAAAAATCAGCAAATCTGCAAAGAGGTTAGCCTTTGCAAATTTACGAATTTCATTGTTTATTCGATACAGCACGTTATAAAGGCCCGATTGTAATGAATGATACCTTAATCAAAAGCTCTGATCATCAGTATAAATACTACTATAAAATATGTATACATTTCAGCAAAAAAATTATATACAAAAAATCAGCAAATCTGCAAAGAGGTTAGCCTTTGCAAATTTACGAATTTCATTGTTTATTCGATACAGCACGTTATAGTGGCCCGATTGTAATGAATGATACCTTAATCAAAAGCTCTGATCATCAGTATAAATACTACTATAAAATATGTATACATTTCAGCAAAAAAATTGTATACAAAAAATCAGCAAATCTGCAAAGAGGTTAGCCTTTGCAAATTTACGAATTTCATTGTTTATTCGATACAACACGTTATAGTGGCCCGATTGTAATGAATGATACCTTAATCAAAAGCTCTGATCATCAGTATAAATACTACTATAAAATATGTATACATTTCAGCAAAAACATTGTATACAAAAAATCAGCAAATCTGCAAAGAGGTTAGCCTTTGCAAATTTACGAATTTCATTGTTTATTCGATACAACCCGTAATAGTGGCCCGATTGTAATGAATGATACCTTAATCAAAAGCTCTGATCATCAGTATAAATACTACTATAAAATATGTATACATTTCAGCAAAAAAATTGTATACAAAAAATCAGCAAATCTGCAAAGAGGTTAGCCTTTGCAAATTTACGAATTTCATTGTTTATTCGATACAGCACGTTATAGTGGCCCGATTGTAATGAATGATACCTTAATCAAAAGCTCTGATCATCAGTATAAATACTACTATAAAATATGTATACATTTCAGCAAAAAAATTGTATACAAAAAATCAGCAAATCTGCAAAGAGGTTAGCCTTTACAAATTTACGAATTTCATTGTTTATTCGATACAACACGTTATAGTGGCCCGATTGTAATGAATGATACCTTAATCAAAAGCTCTGATCATCAGTATAAATACTACTATAAAATATGTATACATTTCAGCAAAAACATTGTATACAAAAAATCAGCAAATCTGCAAAGAGGTTAGCCTTTGCAAATTTACGAATTTCATTGTTTATTCGATACAACACGTTATAGTGGCCCGATTGTAATGAATGATACCTTAATCAAAAGCTCTGATCATCAGTATAAATACTACTATAAAATATGTATACATTTCAGCAAAAAAATTATATACAAAAAATCAGCAAATCTGCAAAGAGGTTAGCCTTTGCAAATTTACGAATTTCATTGTTTATTCGATACAACCCGTAATAGTGGCCCGATTGTAATGAATGATACCTTAATCAAAAGCTCTGATCATCAGTATAAATACTACTATAAAATATGTATACATTTCAGTAAAACAATAATATACAAAAAATCAGCAAATCTGCAAAGAGGTTAGCCTTTGCAAATTTACGAATTTCATTGTTTATTCGATACAGCACGTTATAGTGGCCCGATTGTAATGAATGATACCTTAATCAAAAGCTATGATCATCAGTATAAATACTACTATAAAATATGTATACATTTCAGCAAAAAAATTGTATACAAAAAATTAGCAAATCTGCAAAGGGGTTAGCCTTTGCAAATTTACGAATTTCATTGTTTATTCGATACAACCCGTTATAGTGGCCCGATTGTAATGAATGATACCTTAATCAAAAGCTCTGATCATCAGTATAAATACTACTATAAAATATGTATACATTTCAGCAAAAACATTGTATACAAAAAATCAGCAAATCTGCAAAGAGGTTAGCCTTTGCAAATTTACGAATTTCATTGTTTATTCGATACAACCCGTAATAGTGGCCCGATTGTAATGAATGATACCTTAATCAAAAGCTCTGATCATCAGTATAAATACTACTATAAAATATGTATACATTTCAGCAAAAAAATTGTATACAAAAAATCAGCAAATCTGCAAAGAGGTTAGCCTTTGCAAATTTACGAATTTCATTGTTTATTCGATACAACACGTTATAGTGGCCCGATTGTAATGAATGATACCTTAATCAAAAGCTCTGATCATCAGTATAAATACTACTATAAAATATGTATACATTTCAGCAAAAAAATTATATACAAAAAATCAGCAAATCTGCAAAGAGGTTAGCCTTTGCAAATTTACGAATTTCATTGTTTATTCGATACAACCCGTAATAGTGGCCCGATTGTAATGAATGATACCTTAATCAAAAGCTCTGATCATCAGTATAAATACTACTATAAAATATGTATACATTTCAGTAAAACAATAATATACAAAAAATCAGCAAATCTGCAAAGAGGTTAGCCTTTGCAAATTTACGAATTTCATTGTTTATTCGATACAACCCGTTATAGTGGCCCGATTGTAATGAATGATACCTTAATCAAAAGCTCTGATCATCAGTATAAATACTACTATAAAATATGTATACATTTCAGCAAAAAAATTGTATACAAAAAATTAGCAAATCTGCAAAGGGGTTAGCCTTTGCAAATTTACGAATTTCATTGTTTATTCGATACAACACGTTATAGTGGCCCGATTGTAATGAATGATACCTTAATCAAAAGCTCTGATCATCAGTATAAATACTACTATAAAATATGTATACATTTCAGCAAAAAAATTGTATACAAAAAATTAGCAAATCTGCAAAGGGGTTAGCCTTTGCAAATTTACGAATTTCATTGTTTATTCGATACAACACGTTATAGTGGCCCGATTGTAATGAATGATACCTTAATCAAAAGCTCTGATCATCAGTATAAATACTACTATAAAATATGTATACATTTCAGCAAAAAAATTATACACAAAAAATCAGCAAATCTGCAAAGAGGTTAGCCTTTGCAAATTTACGAATTTCATTGTTTATTCGATACAGCACGTTATAAAGGCCCGATTGTAATGAATGATACCTTAATCAAAAGCTCTGATCATCAGTATAAATACTACTATAAAATATGTATACATTTCAGCAAAAAAATTATATACAAAAAATCAGCAAATCTGCAAAGAGGTTAGCCTTTGCAAATTTACGAATTTCATTGTTTATTCGATACAGCACGTTATAGTGGCCCGATTGTAATGAATGATACCTTAATCAAAAGCTCTGATCATCAGTATAAATACTACTATAAAATATGTATAATTTCAGCAAAAAAATTGTATACAAAAAATTAGCAAATCTGCAAAGGGGTTAGCCTTTGCAAATTTACGAATTTCATTGTTTATTCGATACAACCCGTTATAGTGGCCCGATTGTAATGAATGATACCTTAATCAAAAGCTCTGATCATCAGTATAAATACTACTATAAAATATGTATACATTTCAGCAAAAAAATTGTATACAAAAAATTAGCAAATCTGCAAAGGGGTTAGCCTTTGCAAATTTACGAATTTCATTGTTTATTCGATACAACACGTTATAGTGGCCCGATTGTAATGAATGATACCTTAATCAAAAGCTCTGATCATCAGTATAAATACTACTATAAAATATGTATACATTTCAGCAAAAAAATTGTATACAAAAAATTAGCAAATCTGCAAAGGGGTTAGCCTTTGCAAATTTACGAATTTCATTGTTTATTCGATACAACACGTTATAGTGGCCCGATTGTAATGAATGATACCTTAATCAAAAGCTCTGATCATCAGTATAAATACTACTATAAAATATGTATACATTTCAGCAAAAAAATTGTATACAAAAAATTAGCAAATCTGCAAAGGGGTTAGCCTTTGCAAATTTACGAATTTCATTGTTTATTCGATACAACACGTTATAGTGGCCCGATTGTAATGAATGATACCTTAATCAAAAGCTCTGATCATCAGTATAAATACTACTATAAAATATGTATACATTTCAGCAAAAAAATTATATACAAAAAATCAGCAAATCTGCAAAGAGGTTAGCCTTTGCAAATTTACGAATTTCATTGTTTATTCGATACAGCACGTTATAAAGGCCCGATTGTAATGAATGATACCTTAATCAAAAGCTCTGATCATCAGTATAAATACTACTATAAAATATGTATACATTTCAGCAAAAAAATTATATACAAAAAATCAGCAAATCTGCAAAGAGGTTAGCCTTTGCAAATTTACGAATTTCATTGTTTATTCGATACAGCACGTTATAAAGGCCCGATTGTAATGAATGATACCTTAATCAAAAGCTCTGATCATCAGTATAAATACTACTATAAAATATGTATACATTTCAGCAAAAAAATTGTATACAAAAAATTAGCAAATCTGCAAAGGGGTTAGCCTTTGCAAATTTACGAATTTCATTGTTTATTCGATACAACCCGTTATAGTGGCCCGATTGTAATGAATGATACCTTAATCAAAAGCTCTGATCATCAGTATAAATACTACTATAAAATATGTATACATTTCAGCAAAAAAATTATATACAAAAAATCAGCAAATCTGCAAAGAGGTTAGCCTTTGCAAATTTACGAATTTCATTGTTTATTCGATACAGCACGTTATAAAGGCCCGATTGTAATGAATGATACCTTAATCAAAAGCTCTGATCATCAGTATAAATACTACTATAAAATATGTATACATTTCAGCAAAAAAATTATATACAAAAAATCAGCAAATCTGCAAAGAGGTTAGCCTTTGCAAATTTACGAATTTCATTGTTTATTCGATACAGCACGTTATAAAGGCCCGATTGTAATGAATGATACCTTAATCAAAAGCTCTGATAATCAGTATAAATACTACTATAAAATATGTATACATTTCAGCAAAAAAATTGTATACAAAAAATTAGCAAATCTGCAAAGGGGTTAGCCTTTGCAAATTTACGAATTTCATTGTTTATTCGATACAACCCGTTATAGTGGCCCGATTGTAATGAATGATACCTTAATCAAAAGCTCTGATCATCAGTATAAATACTACTATAAAATATGTATACATTTCAGCAAAAAAATTGTATACAAAAAATTAGCAAATCTGCAAAGGGGTTAGCCTTTGCAAATTTACGAATTTCATTGTTTATTCGATACAACACGTTATAGTGGCCCGATTGTAATGAATGATACCTTAATCAAAAGCTCTGATCATCAGTATAAATACTACTATAAAATATGTATACATTTCAGCAAAAAAATTGTATACAAAAAATTAGCAAATCTGCAAAGGGGTTAGCCTTTGCAAATTTACGAATTTCATTGTTTATTCGATACAACACGTTATAGTGGCCCGATTGTAATGAATGATACCTTAATCAAAAGCTCTGATCATCAGTATAAATACTACTATAAAATATGTATACATTTCAGCAAAAAAATTATATACAAAAAATCAGCAAATCTGCAAAGAGGTTAGCCTTTGCAAATTTACGAATTTCATTGTTTATTCGATACAGCACGTTATAAAGGCCCGATTGTAATGAATGATACCTTAATCAAAAGCTCTGATCATCAGTATAAATACTACTATAAAATATGTATACATTTCAGCAAAAAAATTATATACAAAAAATCAGCAAATCTGCAAAGAGGTTAGCCTTTGCAAATTTACGAATTTCATTGTTTATTCGATACAGCACGTTATAGTGGCCCGATTGTAATTAATGATACCTTAATCAAAAGCTCTGATCATCAGTATAAATACTACTATAAAATATGTATAATTTCAGCAAAAAAATTGTATACAAAAAATTAGCAAATCTGCAAAGGGGTTAGCCTTTGCAAATTTACGAATTTCATTGTTTATTCGATACAACACGTTATAGTGGCCCGATTGTAATGAATGATACCTTAATCAAAAGCTCTGATCATCAGTATAAATACTACTATAAAATATGTATATATTTCAGCAAAAAAATTGTATACAAAAAATTAGCAAATCTGCAAAGGGGTTAGCCTTTGCAAATTTACGAATTTCATTGTTTATTCGATACAACACGTTATAGTGGCCCGATTGTAATGAATGATACCTTAATCAAAAGCTCTGATCATCAGTATAAATACTACTATAAAATATGTATACATTTCAGCAAAAAAATTGTATACAAAAAATTAGCAAATCTGCAAAGGGGTTAGCCTTTGCAAATTTACGAATTTCATTGTTTATTCGATACAGCACGTTATAAAGGCCCGATTGTAATGAATGATACCTTAATCAAAAGCTCTGATCATCAGTATAAATACTACTATAAAATATGTATACATTTCAGCAAAAAAATTATATACAAAAAATCAGCAAATCTGCAAAGAGGTTAGCCTTTGCAAATTTACGAATTTCATTGTTTATTCGATACAGCACGTTATAAAGGCCCGATTGTAATGAATGATACCTTAATCAAAAGCTCTGATCATCAGTATAAATACTACTATAAAATATGTATACATTTCAGCAAAAAAATTATATACAAAAAATCAGCAAATCTGCAAAGAGGTTAGCCTTTGCAAATTTACGAATTTCATTGTTTATTCGATACAGCACGTTATAAAGGCCCGATTGTAATGAATGATACCTTAATCAAAAGCTCTGATCATCAGTATAAATACTACTATAAAATATGTATACATTTCAGCAAAAAAATTATATACAAAAAATCAGCAAATCTGCAAAGAGGTTAGCCTTTGCAAATTTACGAATTTCATTGTTTATTCGATACAGCACGTTATAAAGGCCCGATTGTAATGAATGATACCTTAATCAAAAGCTCTGATCATCAGTATAAATACTACTATAAAATATGTATACATTTCAGCAAAAAAATTGTATACAAAAAATTAGCAAATCTGCAAAGGGGTTAGCCTTTGCAAATTTACGAATTTCATTGTTTATTCGATACAACACGTTATAGTGGCCCGATTGTAATGAATGATACCTTAATCAAAAGCTCTGATCATCAGTATAAATACTACTATAAAATATGTATACATTTCAGCAAAAAAATTGTATACAAAAAATCAGCAAATCTGCAAAGAGGTTAGCCTTTGCAAATTTACGAATTTCATTGTTTATTCGATACAGCACGTTATAAAGGCCCGATTGTAATGAATGATACCTTAATCAAAAGCTCTGATCATCAGTATAAATACTACTATAAAATATGTATACATTTCAGCAAAAAAATTATATACAAAAAATTAGCAAATCTGCAAAGGGGTTAGCCTTTGCAAATTTACGAATTTCATTGTTTATTCGATACAACACGTTATAGTGGCCCGATTGTAATGAATGATACCTTAATCAAAAGCTCTGATCATCAGTATAAATACTACTATAAAATATGTATACATTTCAGCAAAAAAATTGTATACAAAAAATTAGCAAATCTGCAAAGGGGTTAGCCTTTGCAAATTTACGAATTTCATTGTTTATTCGATACAACACGTTATAGTGGCCCGATTGTAATGAATGATACCTTAATCAAAAGCTCTGATCATCAGTATAAATACTACTATAAAATATGTATACATTTCAGCAAAAAAATTATATACAAAAAATCAGCAAATCTGCAAAGAGGTTAGCCTTTGCAAATTTACGAATTTCATTGTTTATTCGATACAGCACGTTATAAAGGCCCGATTGTAATGAATGATACCTTAATCAAAAGCTCTGATCATCAGTATAAATACTACTATAAAATATGTATACATTTCAGCAAAAAAATTATATACAAAAAATCAGCAAATCTGCAAAGAGGTTAGCCTTTGCAAATTTACGAATTTCATTGTTTATTCGATACAGCACGTTATAAAGGCCCGATTGTAATGAATGATACCTTAATCAAAAGCTCTGATCATCAGTATAAATACTACTATAAAATATGTATACATTTCAGCAAAAAAATTATATACAAAAAATCAGCAAATCTGCAAAGAGGTTAGCCTTTGCAAATTTACGAATTACATTGTTTATTCGATACAGCACGTTATAAAGGCCCGATTGTAATGAATGATACCTTAATCAAAAGCTCTGATCATCAGTATAAATACTACTATAAAATATGTATACATTTCAGCAAAAAAATTGTATACAAAAAATTAGCAAATCTGCAAAGGGGTTAGCCTTTGCAAATTTACGAATTTCATTGTTTATTCGATACAACACGTTATAGTGGCCCGATTGTAATGAATGATACCTTAATCAAAAGCTCTGATCATCAGTATAAATACTACTATAAAATATGTATACATTTCAGCAAAAAAATTATATACAAAAAATCAGCAAATCTGCAAAGAGGTTAGCCTTTGCAAATTTACGAATTTCATTGTTTATTCGATACAGCACGTTATAAAGGCCCGATTGTAATGAATGATACCTTAATCAAAAGCTCTGATCATCAGTATAAATACTACTATAAAATATGTATACATTTCAGCAAAAAAATTATATACAAAAAATCAGCAAATCTGCAAAGAGGTTAGCCTTTGCAAATTTACGAATTTCATTGTTTATTCGATACAGCACGTTATAAAGGCCCGATTGTAATGAATGATACCTTAATCAAAAGCTCTGATCATCAGTATAAATACTACTATAAAATATGTATACATTTCAGCAAAAAAATTGTATACAAAAAATTAGCAAATCTGCAAAGGGGTTAGCCTTTGCAAATTTACGAATTTCATTGTTTATTCGATACAACCCGTTATAGTGGCCCGATTGTAATGAATGATACCTTAATCAAAAGCTCTGATCATCAGTATAAATACTACTATAAAATATGTATACATTTCAGCAAAAAAATTGTATACAAAAAATTAGCAAATCTGCAAAGGGGTTAGCCTTTGCAAATTTACGAATTTCATTGTTTATTCGATACAACACGTTATAGTGGCCCGATTGTAATGAATGATACCTTAATCAAAAGCTCTGATCATCAGTATAAATACTACTATAAAATATGTATACATTTCAGCAAAAAAATTATATACAAAAAATCAGCAAATCTGCAAAGAGGTTAGCCTTTGCAAATTTACGAATTTCATTGTTTATTCGATACAGCACGTTATAAAGGCCCGATTGTAATGAATGATACCTTAATCAAAAGCTCTGATCATCAGTATAAATACTACTATAAAATATGTATACATTTCAGCAAAAAAATTATATACAAAAAATCAGCAAATCTGCAAAGAGGTTAGCCTTTGCAAATTTACGAATTTCATTGTTTATTCGATACAGCACGTTATAGTGGCCCGATTGTAATGAATGATACCTTAATCAAAAGCTCTGATCATCAGTATAAATACTACTATAAAATATGTATAATTTCAGCAAAAAAATTGTATACAAAAAATTAGCAAATCTGCAAAGGGGTTAGCCTTTGCAAATTTACGAATTTCATTGTTTATTCGATACAACACGTTATAGTGGCCCGATTGTAATGAATGATACCTTAATCAAAAGCTCTGATCATCAGTATAAATACTACTATAAAATATGTATATATTTCAGCAAAAAAATTGTATACAAAAAATTAGCAAATCTGCAAAGGGGTTAGCCTTTGCAAATTTACGAATTTCATTGTTTATTCGATACAACACGTTATAGTGGCCCGATTGTAATGAATGATACCTTAATCAAAAGCTCTGATCATCAGTATAAATACTACTATAAAATATGTATACATTTCAGCAAAAAAATTGTATACAAAAAATTAGCAAATCTGCAAAGGGGTTAGCCTTTGCAAATTTACGAATTTCATTGTTTATTCGATACAACACGTTATAGTGGCCCGATTGTAATGAATGATACCTTAATCAAAAGCTCTGATCATCAGTATAAATACTACTATAAAATATGTATATATTTCAGCAAAAAAATTGTATACAAAAAATTAGCAAATCTGCAAAGGGGTTAGCCTTTGCAAATTTACGAATTTCATTGTTTATTCGATACAACACGTTATAGTGGCCCGATTGTAATGAATGATACCTTAATCAAAAGCTCTGATCATCAGTATAAATACTACTATAAAATATGTATACATTTCAGCAAAAAAATTGTATACAAAAAATTAGCAAATCTGCAAAGGGGTTAGCCTTTGCAAATTTACGAATTTCATTGTTTATTCGATACAACACGTTATAGTGGCCCGATTGTAATGAATGATACCTTAATCAAAAGCTCTGATCATCAGTATAAATACTACTATAAAATATGTATACATTTCAGCAAAAAAATTGTATACAAAAAATTAGCAAATCTGCAAAGGGGTTAGCCTTTGCAAATTTACGAATTTCATTGTTTATTCGATACAACACGTTATAGTGGCCCGATTGTAATGAATGATACCTTAATCAAAAGCTCTGATCATCAGTATAAATACTACTATAAAATATGTATATATTTCAGCAAAAAAATTGTATACAAAAAATTAGCAAATCTGCAAAGGGGTTAGCCTTTGCAAATTTACGAATTTCATTGTTTATTCGATACAACACGTTATAGTGGCCCGATTGTAATGAATGATACCTTAATCAAAAGCTCTGATCATCAGTATAAATACTACTATAAAATATGTATACATTTCAGCAAAAAAATTGTATACAAAAAATTAGCAAATCTGCAAAGGGGTTAGCCTTTGCAAATTTACGAATTTCATTGTTTATTCGATACAACACGTTATAGTGGCCCGATTGTAATGAATGATACCTTAATCAAAAGCTCTGATCATCAGTATAAATACTACTATAAAATATGTATACATTTCAGCAAAAAAATTGTATACAAAAAATTAGCAAATCTGCAAAGGGGTTAGCCTTTGCAAATTTACGAATTTCATTGTTTATTCGATACAACACGTTATAGTGGCCCGATTGTAATGAATGATACCTTAATCAAAAGCTCTGATCATCAGTATAAATACTACTATAAAATATGTATATATTTCAGCAAAAAAATTGTATACAAAAAATTAGCAAATCTGCAAAGGGGTTAGCCTTTGCAAATTTACGAATTTCATTGTTTATTCGATACAACACGTTATAGTGGCCCGATTGTAATGAATGATACCTTAATCAAAAGCTCTGATCATCAGTATAAATACTACTATAAAATATGTATACATTTCAGCAAAAAAATTGTATACAAAAAATTAGCAAATCTGCAAAGGGGTTAGCCTTTGCAAATTTACGAATTTCATTGTTTATTCGATACAACACGTTATAGTGGCCCGATTGTAATGAATGATACCTTAATCAAAAGCTCTGATCATCAGTATAAATACTACTATAAAATATGTATATATTTCAGCAAAAAAATTGTATACAAAAAATTAGCAAATCTGCAAAGGGGTTAGCCTTTGCAAATTTACGAATTTCATTGTTTATTCGATACAACACGTTATAGTGGCCCGATTGTAATGAATGATACCTTAATCAAAAGCTCTGATCATCAGTATAAATACTACTATAAAATATGTATACATTTCAGCAAAAAAATTGTATACAAAAAATTAGAAAATCTGCAAAGGGGTTAGCCTTTGCAAATTTACGAATTTCATTGTTTATTCGATACAACACGTTATAGTGGCCCGATTGTAATGAATGATACCTTAATCAAAAGCTCTGATCATCAGTATAAATACTACTATAAAATATGTATACATTTCAGCAAAAAAATTGTATACAAAAAATTAGCAAATCTGCAAAGGGGTTAGCCTTTGCAAATTTACGAATTTCATTGTTTATTCGATACAACACGTTATAGTGGCCCGATTGTAATGAATGATACCTTAATCAAAAGCTCTGATCATCAGTATAAATACTACTATAAAATATGTATATATTTCAGCAAAAAAATTGTATACAAAAAATTAGCAAATCTGCAAAGGGGTTAGCCTTTGCAAATTTACGAATTTCATTGTTTATTCGATACAACACGTTATAGTGGCCCGATTGTAATGAATGATACCTTAATCAAAAGCTCTGATCATCAGTATAAATACTACTATAAAATATGTATACATTTCAGCAAAAAAATTGTATACAAAAAATTAGCAAATCTGCAAAGGGGTTAGCCTTTGCAAATTTACGAATTTCATTGTTTATTCGATACAACACGTTATAGTGGCCCGATTGTAATGAATGATACCTTAATCAAAAGCTCTGATCATCAGTATAAATACTACTATAAAATATGTATACATTTCAGCAAAAAAATTGTATACAAAAAATTAGCAAATCTGCAAAGGGGTTAGCCTTTGCAAATTTACGAATTTCATTGTTTATTCGATACAACACGTTATAGTGGCCCGATTGTAATGAATGATACCTTAATCAAAAGCTCTGATCATCAGTATAAATACTACTATAAAATATGTATACATTTCAGCAAAAAAATTGTATACAAAAAATTAGCAAATCTGCAAAGGGGTTAGCCTTTGCAAATTTACGAATTTCATTGTTTATTCGATACAACACGTTATAGTGGCCCGATTGTAATGAATGATACCTTAATCAAAAGCTCTGATCATCAGTATAAATACTACTATAAAATATGTATATATTTCAGCAAAAAAATTGTATACAAAAAATTAGCAAATCTGCAAAGGGGTTAGCCTTTGCAAATTTACGAATTTCATTGTTTATTCGATACAACACGTTATAGTGGCCCGATTGTAATGAATGATACCTTAATCAAAAGCTCTGATCATCAGTATAAATACTACTATAAAATATGTATACATTTCAGCAAAAAAATTGTATACAAAAAATTAGAAAATCTGCAAAGGGGTTAGCCTTTGCAAATTTACGAATTTCATTGTTTATTCGATACAACACGTTATAGTGGCCCGATTGTAATGAATGATACCTTAATCAAAAGCTCCGATCATCAGTATAAATACTACTATAAAATATGTATACATTTCAGCAAAAAAATTGTATACAAAAAATTAGCAAATCTGCAAAGGGGTTAGCCTTTGCAAATTTACGAATTTCATTGTTTATTCGATACAACACGTTATAGTGGCCCGATTGTAATGAATGATACCTTAATCAAAAGCTCTGATCATCAGTATAAATACTACTATAAAATATGTATACATTTCAGCAAAAAAATTGTATACAAAAAATTAGCAAATCTGCAAAGGGGTTAGCCTTTGCAAATTTACGAATTTCATTGTTTATTCGATACAACACGTTATAGTGGCCCGATTGTAATGAATGATACCTTAATCAAAAGCTCTGATCATCAGTATAAATACTACTATAAAATATGTATATATTTCAGCAAAAAAATTGTATACAAAAAATTAGCAAATCTGCAAAGGGGTTAGCCTTTGCAAATTTACGAATTTCATTGTTTATTCGATACAACACGTTATAGTGGCCCGATTGTAATGAATGATACCTTAATCAAAAGCTCTGATCATCAGTATAAATACTACTATAAAATATGTATACATTTCAGCAAAAAAATTGTATACAAAAAATTAGAAAATCTGCAAAGGGGTTAGCCTTTGCAAATTTACGAATTTCATTGTTTATTCGATACAACACGTTATAGTGGCCCGATTGTAATGAATGATACCTTAATCAAAAGCTCTGATCATCAGTATAAATACTACTATAAAATATGTATACATTTCAGCAAAAAAATTGTATACAAAAAATTAGCAAATCTGCAAAGGGGTTAGCCTTTGCAAATTTACGAATTTCATTGTTTATTCGATACAACACGTTATAGTGGCCCGATTGTAATGAATGATACCTTAATCAAAAGCTCCGATCATCAGTATAAATACTACTATAAAATATGTATACATTTCAGCAAAAAAATTGTATACAAAAAATTAGCAAATCTGCAAAGGGGTTAGCCTTTGCAAATTTACGAATTTCATTGTTTATTCGATACAACACGTTATAGTGGCCCGATTGTAATGAATGATACCTTAATCAAAAGCTCTGATCATCAGTATAAATACTACTATAAAATATGTATACATTTCAGCAAAAAAATTGTATACAAAAAATTAGCAAATCTGCAAAGGGGTTAGCCTTTGCAAATTTACGAATTTCATTGTTTATTCGATACAACACGTTATAGTGGCCCGATTGTAATGAATGATACCTTAATCAAAAGCTCTGATCATCAGTATAAATACTACTATAAAATATGTATACATTTCAGCAAAAAAATTATATACAAAAAATCAGCAAATCTGCAAAGAGGTTAGCCTTTGCAAATTTACGAATTTCATTGTTTATTCGATACAACCCGTAATAGTGGCCCGATTGTAATGAATGATACCTTAATCAAAAGCTCTGATCATCAGTATAAATACTACTATAAAATATGTATACATTTCAGCAAAAAAATTGTATACAAAAAATCAGCAAATCTGCAAAGAGGTTAGCCTTTGCAAATTTACGAATTTCATTGTTTATTCGATACAACACGTTATAGTGGCCCGATTGTAATGAATGATACCTTAATCAAAAGCTCTGATCATCAGTATAAATACTACTATAAAATATGTATACATTTCAGCAAAAAAATTATATACAAAAAATCAGCAAATCTGCAAAGAGGTTAGCCTTTGCAAATTTACGAATTTCATTGTTTATTCGATACAACCCGTAATAGTGGCCCGATTGTAATGAATGATACCTTAATCAAAAGCTCTGATCATCAGTATAAATACTACTATAAAATATGTATATATTTCAGTAAAACAATAATATACAAAAAATCAGCAAATCTGCAAAGAGGTTAGCCTTTGCAAATTTACGAATTTCATTGTTTATTCGATACAGCACGTTATAGTGGCCCGATTGTAATGAATGATACCTTAATCAAAAGCTATGATCATCAGTATAAATACTACTATAAAATATGTATACATTTCAGCAAAAAAATTGTATACAAAAAATTAGCAAATCTGCAAAGGGGTTAGCCTTTGCAAATTTACGAATTTCATTGTTTATTCGATACAACCCGTTATAGTGGCCCGATTGTAATGAATGATACCTTAATCAAAAGCTCTGATCATCAGTATAAATACTACTATAAAATATGTATACATTTCAGCAAAAAAATTATATACAAAAAATCAGCAAATCTGCAAAGGGATTAGCCTTTGCAAATTTACGAATTTCATTGTTTATTCGATACAGCACGTTATAGTGGCCCGATTGTAATGAATGATACCTTAATCAAAAGCTCTGATCATCAGTATAAATACTACTATAAAATATGTATACATTTCAGCAAAAAAATTATATACAAAAAATCAGCAAATCTGCAAAGAGGTTAGCCTTTGCAAATTTACGAATTTCATTGTTTATTCGATACAGCACGTTATAGTGGCCCGATTGTAATGAATGATACCTTAATCAAAAGCTCTGATCATCAGTATAAATACTACTATAAAATATGTATACATTTCAGCAAAAAAATTGTATACAAAAAATTAGCAAATCTGCAAAGGGGTTAGCCTTTGCAAATTTACGAATTTCATTGTTTATTCGATACAACACGTTATAGTGGCCCGATTGTAATGAATGATACCTTAATCAAAAGCTCTGATCATCAGTATAAATACTACTATAAAATATGTATACATTTCAGCAAAAAAATTGTATACAAAAAATTAGCAAATCTGCAAAGGGGTTAGCCTTTGCAAATTTACGAATTTCATTGTTTATTCGATACAACACGTTATAGTGGCCCGATTGTAATGAATGATACCTTAATCAAAAGCTCTGATCATCAGTATAAATACTACTATAAAATATGTATACATTTCAGCAAAAAAATTATATACAAAAAATCAGCAAATCTGCAAAGAGGTTAGCCTTTGCAAATTTACGAATTTCATTGTTTATTCGATACAGCACGTTATAGTGGCCCGATTGTAATGAATGATACCTTAATCAAAAGCTCTGATCATCAGTATAAATACTACTATAAAATATGTATACATTTCAGCAAAAAAATTATATGCAAAAAATCAGCAAATCTGCAAAGAGGTTAGCCTTTGCAAATTTACGAATTTCATTGTTTATTCGATACAGCACGTTATAGTGGCCCGATTGTAATGAATGATACCTTAATCAAAAGCTCTGATCATCAGTATAAATACTACTATAAAATATGTATACATTTCAGCAAAAAAATTGTATACAAAAAATTAGCAAATCTGCAAAGGGGTTAGCCTTTGCAAATTTACGAATTTCATTGTTTATTCGATACAACACGTTATAGTGGCCCGATTGTAATGAATGATACCTTAATCAAAAGCTCTGATCATCAGTATAAATACTACTATAAAATATGTATACATTTCAGCAAAAAAATTGTATACAAAAAATTAGCAAATCTGCAAAGGGGTTAGCCTTTGCAAATTTACGAATTTCATTGTTTATTCGATACAACACGTTATAGTGGCCCGATTGTAATGAATGATACCTTAATCAAAAGCTCTGATCATCAGTATAAATACTACTATAAAATATGTATACATTTCAGCAAAAAAATTATATACAAAAAATCAGCAAATCTGCAAAGAGGTTAGCCTTTGCAAATTTACGAATTTCATTGTTTATTCGATACAGCACGTTATAGTGGCCCGATTGTAATGAATGATACCTTAATCAAAAGCTCTGATCATCAGTATAAATACTACTATAAAATATGTATACATTTCAGCAAAAAAATTGTATACAAAAAATTAGAAAATCTGCAAAGGGGTTAGCCTTTGCAAATTTACGAATTTCATTGTTTATTCGATACAACACGTTATAGTGGCCCGATTGTAATGAATGATACCTTAATCAAAAGCTCCGATCATCAGTATAAATACTACTATAAAATATGTATACATTTCAGCAAAAAAATTGTATACAAAAAATTAGCAAATCTGCAAAGGGGTTAGCCTTTGCAAATTTACGAATTTCATTGTTTATTCGATACAACACGTTATAGTGGCCCGATTGTAATGAATGATACCTTAATCAAAAGCTCTGATCATCAGTATAAATACTACTATAAAATATGTATACATTTCAGCAAAAAAATTGTATACAAAAAATTAGCAAATCTGCAAAGGGGTTAGCCTTTGCAAATTTACGAATTTCATTGTTTATTCGATACAACACGTTATAGTGGCCCGATTGTAATGAATGATACCTTAATCAAAAGCTCTGATCATCAGTATAAATACTACTATAAAATATGTATATATTTCAGCAAAAAAATTGTATACAAAAAATTAGCAAATCTGCAAAGGGGTTAGCCTTTGCAAATTTACGAATTTCATTGTTTATTCGATACAACACGTTATAGTGGCCCGATTGTAATGAATGATACCTTAATCAAAAGCTCTGATCATCAGTATAAATACTACTATAAAATATGTATACATTTCAGCAAAAAAATTGTATACAAAAAATTAGAAAATCTGCAAAGGGGTTAGCCTTTGCAAATTTACGAATTTCATTGTTTATTCGATACAACACGTTATAGTGGCCCGATTGTAATGAATGATACCTTAATCAAAAGCTCTGATCATCAGTATAAATACTACTATAAAATATGTATACATTTCAGCAAAAAAATTGTATACAAAAAATTAGCAAATCTGCAAAGGGGTTAGCCTTTGCAAATTTACGAATTTCATTGTTTATTCGATACAACACGTTATAGTGGCCCGATTGTAATGAATGATACCTTAATCAAAAGCTCCGATCATCAGTATAAATACTACTATAAAATATGTATACATTTCAGCAAAAAAATTGTATACAAAAAATTAGCAAATCTGCAAAGGGGTTAGCCTTTGCAAATTTACGAATTTCATTGTTTATTCGATACAACACGTTATAGTGGCCCGATTGTAATGAATGATACCTTAATCAAAAGCTCTGATCATCAGTATAAATACTACTATAAAATATGTATACATTTCAGCAAAAAAATTGTATACAAAAAATTAGCAAATCTGCAAAGGGGTTGGCCTTTGCAAATTTACGAATTTCATTGTTTATTCGATACAACACGTTATAGTGGCCCGATTGTAATGAATGATACCTTAATCAAAAGCTCTGATCATCAGTATAAATACTACTATAAAATATGTATACATTTCAGCAAAAAAATTATATACAAAAAATCAGCAAATCTGCAAAGAGGTTAGCCTTTGCAAATTTACGAATTTCATTGTTTATTCGATACAACCCGTAATAGTGGCCCGATTGTAATGAATGATACCTTAATCAAAAGCTCTGATCATCAGTATAAATACTACTATAAAATATGTATACATTTCAGCAAAAAAATTGTATACAAAAAATCAGCAAATCTGCAAAGAGGTTAGCCTTTGCAAATTTACGAATTTCATTGTTTATTCGATACAACACGTTATAGTGGCCCGATTGTAATGAATGATACCTTAATCAAAAGCTCTGATCATCAGTATAAATACTACTATAAAATATGTATACATTTCAGCAAAAAAATTATATACAAAAAATCAGCAAATCTGCAAAGAGGTTAGCCTTTGCAAATTTACGAATTTCATTGTTTATTCGATACAACCCGTAATAGTGGCCCGATTGTAATGAATGATACCTTAATCAAAAGCTCTGATCATCAGTATAAATACTACTATAAAATATGTATATATTTCAGTAAAACAATAATATACAAAAAATCAGCAAATCTGCAAAGAGGTTAGCCTTTGCAAATTTACGAATTTCATTGTTTATTCGATACAGCACGTTATAGTGGCCCGATTGTAATGAATGATACCTTAATCAAAAGCTATGATCATCAGTATAAATACTACTATAAAATATGTATACATTTCAGCAAAAAAATTGTATACAAAAAATTAGCAAATCTGCAAAGGGGTTAGCCTTTGCAAATTTACGAATTTCATTGTTTATTCGATACAACCCGTTATAGTGGCCCGATTGTAATGAATGATACCTTAATCAAAAGCTCTGATCATCAGTATAAATACTACTATAAAATATGTATACATTTCAGCAAAAAAATTATATACAAAAAATCAGCAAATCTGCAAAGGGATTAGCCTTTGCAAATTTACGAATTTCATTGTTTATTCGATACAGCACGTTATAGTGGCCCGATTGTAATGAATGATACCTTAATCAAAAGCTCTGATCATCAGTATAAATACTACTATAAAATATGTATACATTTCAGCAAAAAAATTATATACAAAAAATCAGCAAATCTGCAAAGAGGTTAGCCTTTGCAAATTTACGAATTTCATTGTTTATTCGATACAGCACGTTATAGTGGCCCGATTGTAATGAATGATACCTTAATCAAAAGCTCTGATCATCAGTATAAATACTACTATAAAATATGTATACATTTCAGCAAAAAAATTGTATACAAAAAATTAGCAAATCTGCAAAGGGGTTAGCCTTTGCAAATTTACGAATTTCATTGTTTATTCGATACAACACGTTATAGTGGCCCGATTGTAATGAATGATACCTTAATCAAAAGCTCTGATCATCAGTATAAATACTACTATAAAATATGTATACATTTCAGCAAAAAAATTGTATACAAAAAATTAGCAAATCTGCAAAGGGGTTAGCCTTTGCAAATTTACGAATTTCATTGTTTATTCGATACAACACGTTATAGTGGCCCGATTGTAATGAATGATACCTTAATCAAAAGCTCTGATCATCAGTATAAATACTACTATAAAATATGTATACATTTCAGCAAAAAAATTATATACAAAAAATCAGCAAATCTGCAAAGAGGTTAGCCTTTGCAAATTTACGAATTTCATTGTTTATTCGATACAGCACGTTATAGTGGCCCGATTGTAATGAATGATACCTTAATCAAAAGCTCTGATCATCAGTATAAATACTACTATAAAATATGTATACATTTCAGCAAAAAAATTGTATACAAAAAATTAGCAAATCTGCAAAGGGGTTAGCCTTTGCAAATTTACGAATTTCATTGTTTATTCGATACAACACGTTATAGTGGCCCGATTGTAATGAATGATACCTTAATCAAAAGCTCTGATCATCAGTATAAATACTACTATAAAATATGTATACATTTCAGCAAAAAAATTGTATACAAAAAATTAGCAAATCTGCAAAGGGGTTAGCCTTTGCAAATTTACGAATTTCATTGTTTATTCGATACAACACGTTATAGTGGCCCGATTGTAATGAATGATACCTTAATCAAAAGCTCTGATCATCAGTATAAATACTACTATAAAATATGTATACATTTCAGCAAAAAAATTATATACAAAAAATCAGCAAATCTGCAAAGAGGTTAGCCTTTGCAAATTTACGAATTTCATTGTTTATTCGATACAGCACGTTATAGTGGCCCGATTGTAATGAATGATACCTTAATCAAAAGCTCTGATCATCAGTATAAATACTACTATAAAATATGTATACATTTCAGCAAAAAAATTGTATACAAAAAATTAGCAAATCTGCAAAGGGGTTAGCCTTTGCAAATTTACGAATTTCATTGTTTATTCGATACAACACGTTATAGTGGCCCGATTGTAATGAATGATACCTTAATCAAAAGCTCTGATCATCAGTATAAATACTACTATAAAATATGTATACATTTCAGCAAAAAAATTGTATACAAAAAATTAGCAAATCTGCAAAGGGGTTAGCCTTTGCAAATTTACGAATTTCATTGTTTATTCGATACAACACGTTATAGTGGCCCGATTGTAATGAATGATACCTTAATCAAAAGCTCTGATCATCAGTATAAATACTACTATAAAATATGTATACATTTCAGCAAAAAAATTATATACAAAAAATCAGCAAATCTGCAAAGAGGTTAGCCTTTGCAAATTTACGAATTTCATTGTTTATTCGATACAGCACGTTATAAAGGCCCGATTGTAATGAATGATACCTTAATCAAAAGCTCTGATCATCAGTATAAATACTACTATAAAATATGTATACATTTCAGCAAAAAAATTATATACAAAAAATCAGCAAATCTGCAAAGAGGTTAGCCTTTGCAAATTTACGAATTTCATTGTTTATTCGATACAGCACGTTATAGTGGCCCGATTGTAATGAATGATACCTTAATCAAAAGCTCTGATCATCAGTATAAATACTACTATAAAATATGTATAATTTCAGCAAAAAAATTGTATACAAAAAATTAGCAAATCTGCAAAGGGGTTAGCCTTTGCAAATTTACGAATTTCATTGTTTATTCGATACAACACGTTATAGTGGCCCGATTGTAATGAATGATACCTTAATCAAAAGCTCTGATCATCAGTATAAATACTACTATAAAATATGTATATATTTCAGCAAAAAAATTGTATACAAAAAATTAGCAAATCTGCAAAGGGGTTAGCCTTTGCAAATTTACGAATTTCATTGTTTATTCGATACAACACGTTATAGTGGCCCGATTGTAATGAATGATACCTTAATCAAAAGCTCTGATCATCAGTATAAATACTACTATAAAATATGTATACATTTCAGCAAAAAAATTGTATACAAAAAATTAGAAAATCTGCAAAGGGGTTAGCCTTTGCAAATTTACGAATTTCATTGTTTATTCGATACAACACGTTATAGTGGCCCGATTGTAATGAATGATACCTTAATCAAAAGCTCTGATCATCAGTATAAATACTACTATAAAATATGTATATATTTCAGCAAAAAAATTGTATACAAAAAATTAGCAAATCTGCAAAGGGGTTAGCCTTTGCAAATTTACGAATTTCATTGTTTATTCGATACAACACGTTATAGTGGCCCGATTGTAATGAATGATACCTTAATCAAAAGCTCTGATCATCAGTATAAATACTACTATAAAATATGTATACATTTCAGCAAAAAAATTGTATACAAAAAATTAGCAAATCTGCAAAGGGGTTAGCCTTTGCAAATTTACGAATTTCATTGTTTATTCGATACAACACGTTATAGTGGCCCGATTGTAATGAATGATACCTTAATCAAAAGCTCTGATCATCAGTATAAATACTACTATAAAATATGTATACATTTCAGCAAAAAAATTGTATACAAAAAATTAGCAAATCTGCAAAGGGGTTAGCCTTTGCAAATTTACGAATTTCATTGTTTATTCGATACAACACGTTATAGTGGCCCGATTGTAATGAATGATACCTTAATCAAAAGCTCTGATCATCAGTATAAATACTACTATAAAATATGTATATATTTCAGCAAAAAAATTGTATACAAAAAATTAGCAAATCTGCAAAGGGGTTAGCCTTTGCAAATTTACGAATTTCATTGTTTATTCGATACAACACGTTATAGTGGCCCGATTGTAATGAATGATACCTTAATCAAAAGCTCTGATCATCAGTATAAATACTACTATAAAATATGTATACATTTCAGCAAAAAAATTGTATACAAAAAATTAGCAAATCTGCAAAGGGGTTAGCCTTTGCAAATTTACGAATTTCATTGTTTATTCGATACAACACGTTATAGTGGCCCGATTGTAATGAATGATACCTTAATCAAAAGCTCTGATCATCAGTATAAATACTACTATAAAATATGTATACATTTCAGCAAAAAAATTGTATACAAAAAATTAGCAAATCTGCAAAGGGGTTAGCCTTTGCAAATTTACGAATTTCATTGTTTATTCGATACAACACGTTATAGTGGCCCGATTGTAATGAATGATACCTTAATCAAAAGCTCTGATCATCAGTATAAATACTACTATAAAATATGTATATATTTCAGCAAAAAAATTGTATACAAAAAATTAGCAAATCTGCAAAGGGGTTAGCCTTTGCAAATTTACGAATTTCATTGTTTATTCGATACAACACGTTATAGTGGCCCGATTGTAATGAATGATACCTTAATCAAAAGCTCTGATCATCAGTATAAATACTACTATAAAATATGTATACATTTCAGCAAAAAAATTGTATACAAAAAATTAGCAAATCTGCAAAGGGGTTAGCCTTTGCAAATTTACGAATTTCATTGTTTATTCGATACAACACGTTATAGTGGCCCGATTGTAATGAATGATACCTTAATCAAAAGCTCTGATCATCAGTATAAATACTACTATAAAATATGTATATATTTCAGCAAAAAAATTGTATACAAAAAATTAGCAAATCTGCAAAGGGGTTAGCCTTTGCAAATTTACGAATTTCATTGTTTATTCGATACAACACGTTATAGTGGCCCGATTGTAATGAATGATACCTTAATCAAAAGCTCTGATCATCAGTATAAATACTACTATAAAATATGTATACATTTCAGCAAAAAAATTGTATACAAAAAATTAGCAAATCTGCAAAGGGGTTAGCCTTTGCAAATTTACGAATTTCATTGTTTATTCGATACAACACGTTATAGTGGCCCGATTGTAATGAATGATACCTTAATCAAAAGCTCTGATCATCAGTATAAATACTACTATAAAATATGTATACATTTCAGCAAAAAAATTGTATACAAAAAATTAGCAAATCTGCAAAGGGGTTAGCCTTTGCAAATTTACGAATTTCATTGTTTATTCGATACAACACGTTATAGTGGCCCGATTGTAATGAATGATACCTTAATCAAAAGCTCTGATCATCAGTATAAATACTACTATAAAACATGTATATATTTCAGCAAAAAAATTGTATACAAAAAATTAGCAAATCTGCAAAGGGGTTAGCCTTTGCAAATTTACGAATTTCATTGTTTATTCGATACAACACGTTATAGTGGCCCGATTGTAATGAATGATACCTTAATCAAAAGCTCTGATCATCAGTATAAATACTACTATAAAATATGTATACATTTCAGCAAAAAAATTGTATACAAAAAATTAGCAAATCTGCAAAGGGGTTAGCCTTTGCAAATTTACGAATTTCATTGTTTATTCGATACAACACGTTATAGTGGCCCGATTGTAATGAATGATACCTTAATCAAAAGCTCTGATCATCAGTATAAATACTACTATAAAATATGTATACATTTCAGCAAAAAAATTGTATACAAAAAATTAGCAAATCTGCAAAGGGGTTAGCCTTTGCAAATTTACGAATTTCATTGTTTATTCGATACAACACGTTATAGTGGCCCGATTGTAATGAATGATACCTTAATCAAAAGCTCTGATCATCAGTATAAATACTACTATAAAATATGTATATATTTCAGCAAAAAAATTGTATACAAAAAATTAGCAAATCTGCAAAGGGGTTAGCCTTTGCAAATTTACGAATTTCATTGTTTATTCGATACAACACGTTATAGTGGCCCGATTGTAATGAATGATACCTTAATCAAAAGCTCTGATCATCAGTATAAATACTACTATAAAATATGTATACATTTCAGCAAAAAAATTGTATACAAAAAATTAGAAAATCTGCAAAGGGGTTAGCCTTTGCAAATTTACGAATTTCATTGTTTATTCGATACAACACGTTATAGTGGCCCGATTGTAATGAATGATACCTTAATCAAAAGCTCCGATCATCAGTATAAATACTACTATAAAATATGTATACATTTCAGCAAAAAAATTGTATACAAAAAATTAGCAAATCTGCAAAGGGGTTAGCCTTTGCAAATTTACGAATTTCATTGTTTATTCGATACAACACGTTATAGTGGCCCGATTGTAATGAATGATACCTTAATCAAAAGCTCTGATCATCAGTATAAATACTACTATAAAATATGTATACATTTCAGCAAAAAAATTGTATACAAAAAATTAGCAAATCTGCAAAGGGGTTAGCCTTTGCAAATTTACGAATTTCATTGTTTATTCGATACAACACGTTATAGTGGCCCGATTGTAATGAATGATACCTTAATCAAAAGCTCTGATCATCAGTATAAATACTACTATAAAATATGTATATATTTCAGCAAAAAAATTGTATACAAAAAATTAGCAAATCTGCAAAGGGGTTAGCCTTTGCAAATTTACGAATTTCATTGTTTATTCGATACAACACGTTATAGTGGCCCGATTGTAATGAATGATACCTTAATCAAAAGCTCTGATCATCAGTATAAATACTACTATAAAATATGTATACATTTCAGCAAAAAAATTGTATACAAAAAATTAGAAAATCTGCAAAGGGGTTAGCCTTTGCAAATTTACGAATTTCATTGTTTATTCGATACAACACGTTATAGTGGCCCGATTGTAATGAATGATACCTTAATCAAAAGCTCTGATCATCAGTATAAATACTACTATAAAATATGTATACATTTCAGCAAAAAAATTGTATACAAAAAATTAGCAAATCTGCAAAGGGGTTAGCCTTTGCAAATTTACGAATTTCATTGTTTATTCGATACAACACGTTATAGTGGCCGATTGTAATGAATGATACCTTAATCAAAAGCTCTGATCATCAGTATAAATACTACTATAAAATATGTATACATTTCAGCAAAAAAATTGTATACAAAAAATCAGCAAATCTGCAAAGAGGTTAGCCTTTGCAAATTTACGAATTTCATTGTTTATTCGATACAGCACGTTATAGTGGCCCGATTGTAATGAATGATACCTTAATCAAAAGCTCTGATCATCAGTATAAATACTACTATAAAATATGTATACATTTCAGCAAAAAAATTGTATACAAAAAATCAGCAAATCTGCAAAGGGGTTAGCCTTTGCAAATTTACGAATTTCATTGTTTATTCGATACAGCACGTTATAGTGGCCCGATTGTAATGAATGATACCTTAATCAAAAGCTCTGATCATCAGTATAAATACTACTATAAAATATGTATACATTTCAGCAAAAAAATTGTATACAAAAAATCAGCAAATCTGCAAAGAGGTTAGCCTTTGCAAATTTACGAATTTCATTGTTTATTCGATACAACACGTTATAGTGGCCCGATTGTAATGAATGATACCTTAATCAAAAGCTCTGATCATCAGTATAAATACTACTATAAAATATGTATACATTTCAGCAAAAAAATTGTATACAAAAAATCAGCAAATCTGCAAAGAGGTTAGCCTTTGCAAATTTACGAATTTCATTGTTTATTCGATACAGCACGTTATAGTGGCCCGATTGTAATGAATGATACCTTAATCAAAAGCTCTGATCATCAGTATAAATACTACTATAAAATATGTATACATTTCAGCAAAAAAATTGTATACAAAAAATCAGCAAATCTGCAAAGAGGTTAGCCTTTGCAAATTTACGAATTTCATTGTTTATTCGATACAGCACGTTATAGTGGCCCGATTGTAATGAATGATACCTTAATCAAAAGCTCTGATCATCAGTATAAATACTACTATAAAATATGTATACATTTCAGCAAAAAAATTGTATACAAAAAATCAGCAAATCTGCAAAGAGGTTAGCCTTTGCAAATTTACGAATTTCATTGTTTATTCGATACAACACGTTATAGTGGCCCGATTGTAATGAATGATACCTTAATCAAAAGCTCTGATCATCAGTATAAATACTACTATAAAATATGTATACATTTCAGCAAAAAAATTGTATACAAAAAATCAGCAAATCTGCAAAGAGGTTAGCCTTTGCAAATTTACGAATTTCATTGTTTATTCGATACAGCACGTTATAGTGGCCCGATTGTAATGAATGATACCTTAATCAAAAGCTCTGATCATCAGTATAAATACTACTATAAAATATGTATACATTTCAGCAAAAAAATTGTATACAAAAAATCAGCAAATCTGCAAAGAGGTTAGCCTTTGCAAATTTACGAATTTCATTGTTTATTCGATACAGCACGTTATAGTGGCCCGATTGTAATGAATGATACCTTAATCAAAAGCTCTGATCATCAGTATAAATACTACTATAAAATATGTATACATTTCAGCAAAAAAATTGTATACAAAAAATCAGCAAATCTGCAAAGAGGTTAGCCTTTGCAAATTTACGAATTTCATTGTTTATTCGATACAACACGTTATAGTGGCCCGATTGTAATGAATGATACCTTAATCAAAAGCTCTGATCATCAGTATAAATACTACTATAAAATATGTATATATTTCAGCAAAAAAATTGTATACAAAAAATTAGCAAATCTGCAAAGGGGTTAGCCTTTGCAAATTTACGAATTTCATTGTTTATTCGATACAGCACGTTATAGTGGCCCGATTGTAATGAATGATACCTTAATCAAAAGCTCTGATCATCAGTATAAATACTACTATAAAATATGTATACATTTCAGCAAAAAAATTGTATACAAAAAATTAGCAAATCTGCAAAGGGGTTAGCCTTTGCAAATTTACGAAATTCATTGTTTATTCGATACAGCACGTAATAGTGGACCGATTGTAATGAATGATACCTTAATCAAAAGCTCTGATCATCAGTATAAATACTACTGTAAAATATGTATACATTTCAGCAAAAAAATTGTATACAAAAAATTAGCAAATCTGCAAAGGGGTTAGCCTTTGCAAATTTACGAATTTCATTGTTTATTCGATACAGCACGTAATAGTGGACCGATTGTAATGAATGATACCTTAATCAAAAGCTCTGATCATGAATGTTTGTTTTATTTTACACTATATTCGACACGTTTTTTACTTTCAATACATTCTCATGTTCATATGATGAGATAGCATTAGTATGGGATGAATACGGCTTGTAGTAAAGAGGGTTTTAATTATTACTCTCTTTTGGTTTGTTGTGTGCGAAAGTTATTTTGTTTTTTACACTACTTTCGCTATCATATAGCGACAATTACAATATGAACGCAGTGTTAAAATACGATACATTAGTTTGCAATGAATACGGCTTGTATAATAGAGATGGTTTTGATTACAAGCAAACCCCTTTTTACTACAAGCCGTATTCTTCGTATACTAATGGTATCTAGTCATATGAACATTAGAATGTATTGTGAGTAAAAAACTTGTCGATATATGGTTTCAAATATAGTGTAAACATTCGCATACTATAAAACAAAAGAGAGTAAAAAAAAAAGAGAAAAATTGTCAAAAAACAAAATTGAGGTTATCTTTATTCCTATAAAAAATACAAATACAAAATACATTCTTATTCACTTTTACATTCCTCGATGTCATTTAACTTTTCGTCAATATGTTGTTTATGTCACCGTTAAATTAATTCTATAGTATTAATTCTTAAACGAGTTGTTAAATAATTTATAAACTGGCCCTCACAAATCGTTGAGGGGCAACTTCGCCGGGTATATGTGCATAAAACTTTTCATCCAACTGGATTAGTCAATCGATGGTTAATCTGTAATGATTTATTAAAATTTAATATTAAATTTTTTCACTTAACTCATTATCAATTTAATTCACTACACGAAATTTATTTTACAATAATCCAAAGATATTTTAAAATTACATAACCTCAACTTTTTTATTATTATATATGTCCTGCACTTACTTATTGCTTTATTGCACGGCACATATCACACATTATATAAGTTACACCTGCACATATAAATATTATTTTCCATATAAATAATACTAGTTAATAAAATTAATTAATTTCATATTGTTATTAACAAAAAATTTCTGTTTACAATTTACTATATATAGAATACAATATACAATTTGACATTTGATATTTTAATAACAAAAAAAAAGACGAAAAGAGAGATAAATGCTCAATTATATTCGTTATTTCGAGAAACAGTAAAAATGAGAAAATTAAATATTTGTTTGTATGGATTTTGATGCACCAATACACGTAATTTTTCATATCGGTTTTGTTTGTCTGTTTCAACGAAAATTACAAGTCGGCTTGTAGTAAAGAAGGTTTTGCTCTTATTACAAAATTAAGAGACGAAAAATACTCATTTATCTATAACAAAATCAACACAAATGTTTATAAAATCCATGCTGTAAGTTTCGTACGCAGATACATTAAAACAAACGGTACACTTCAAAATTTGTTGTCGTGAAAAAATGTATATAAAATTCACTCACACCAAAACCCTCTGTATTACAAGTCGTCTTCTAACTTTCGTTGACACAGATAAACAAAACCTATGTACACAATTAAGTGTATTGGTGCTATCAAAATCCATATAAAAAATGTAACTCAAAATTACGCACACTATTTAATGCGTATAGATAATTGTTTTATATTATGCGAATGATATTTTTCTATACTCTTTTCGAAACCTTATATCGACTCGATTTTTACTTACTATACATTCTCATGTGTATATGATTTAATAGCATTAGTATGCAATGAATACGGCTTGCAATAAAGAGGGTTTTGGTTAAAACAGAAAAAAGTTAAAATTACAAAATTTTTTTTTAATGTCTACCTCTTTTAAAGTCTCCGTGCCTGTTACAAAATCTCGGTAAAATATTTATAAATATTTTTTTGCAGCATATTAAATACAAAAACTACAGATTGTCTCAAGCTTGATAGCTTAATAAAGAGTACAGCGTTGGACGATTGATCGAAAGGTCCTGAGAGTTCAATGCGCGTGTGACCAAAATGTTTTTTTTAACACATAATCCACAACCCTCTATGACGTAAAAGAAAATTTAAATATATCTTAAAGCATGCTTATTTTGAAAAATGGTTTAAAATCGTATTTTGACCGAACCATTTTAAGAATTTTATTTAATATTTTTCTAGATTTTCATTTTTCCAGATTTTCATATTTCCAAACTTTCATAATTTAAAAACATTATTTAAAAAAAATTAAGAAAATTTATTGACTTGAATGGAATCGACCTGTAGACCGCCGGTTCATAATAACCACAGTTAAAGGAAGGGGTAGCCTACAAAATTGCGGATGTACCTTAATTGTCCAATAGAACACGTCTGATTGTGATGTTTAAATTGTGATACCTTAATTAAAAGCTCTCGACGTCAGCATAAATCTTGTAAAATATTCAAACATTTTCACAAATAATTTTTTAATTTCAGTCTTAATACAAAGAACATATTTTATGTAAATATAAAATTTTAAACAGTTATATAATACATAAATAAATTAGATTAATTTTTTTTTCTTTTAAATAATAAAAATGGAAGTATGTATTCTAATGTTATTCATAAAAAAAATTTACCGTTACAAAAACGACGCATGTCATGGACCATATTATAACAAATATTAACCACAGATTGCTTTTGAATGGACTCGCAAATTCATTTATAATACCATGGCCTAATATAACCGTACATAATTTTCTTGCATAATAAACCAGAGCAATTGGAATTATATACTGTATGCCGGTTCCACCGTATGACCCTGTAAAACCAACCAAACTTTTTACACTATCATTGAATAGGGTCACAATAATCGGTGGCATTATGGCTAGTAATGGAAAAAGGATGCGTCTAATAAAAAAATTGTACGATGTTAATTGATTTTGATTAAAGAATAAAATTTCCAAATTATTTCGTAATGTAATAGCGATAATTGGAAAACTAGCGGATAATGTAAAAACGGGAAAAAGTGCGAGAAAATATTCAATTATTTTCATGAAAATCGATGTAGATCCATTGTCATTTAGTATAAAATTTAACGTATATAAATCGTTTAGATGAGCAAATGCAAATGCCCCCGTTAGTGCTAATAGTAAATAGAAAGCGCATATTAACAAATAATCGTAGGATAGTAATGATTTTATATATTGTTTATTATTAATCGGGGCCAAAAGAGATGGTAATGAATGGTGGCACATAAATGAATAAACACAAGCACCGAACAAAGCTGGAACTCCTTTTAAATTTCCAACAGGTGGATTACCATCGTTGCCATTCGTTATTAAACGATGTAATGCGATACCAATCATGATCGTAAATGCAAGCCATCTCAGTATTATGGTTAAAATTTGAATATATTTAGTTTTAGAAACGTTAAAAAAAACAAATGGTCCCAGCATAAATACAAAACAAATCAATGAATATTGATATGCTTGTAAACGGGTTATGTCACGATCCTTCCAACACGGTAAATTATCGACATCATCATCGATTATACTCGTATTAAATTTATCACATATAACATCTCGCATACTTTTCGAAATAGCCGCCGAATATATACTAAGATCACCATACAAATATACTGCGATACATATATAAAATAATATTCGGCCAAAATTATTGAAGAATAATGCTGCCATTTCGCCCAGCTCTATTTTATTATCGAGCACATAATATTGGTTTGTTTGTGAAAATAATGGTGTTATCTCAATTTGAGAATCAGACACATTACTAGTGTCATCATCTAAAACTTCGTTAGACTCATTTGTTGGAAGTTCCGAATAGTTTATCAAACCTTCTTGCTCCAAATTACTGCTACTATCTCTGCGGCTTTGAGATTTTATCTTGTGTAAACGTCTCCAATGTATTATGGCATTTGCGCACGCAATCGATTCAATGATAAATGTTACTGTTACAAAACTAATGAATGCTAAAATTATAACAGTAATAACACCAAGTACCCATCCTGCTTTCGCAAAAACACTGGGTAGTGTTAATGCACCAGTACCAACAATTAAATTAAAAACAAATATCAGCCCCATCTGAAAATACAAAGAATTATATATTAAATTAGATTCGAAATAAAACTTCAAATATCTTAAATAGAATAAACCTTGGATCGACTTAACATGATTCCAGCAAATGGATACATGGTTCGTATATCACAGTATTTTGACGATCATCTCTTAATTCAAGTGAAAATAAATGGGAATAAAGCGTCCAAGTCCAAAATTATAAATAATCAGCATGGTTCATTATAATATATCTGTTAATAATTGTGAAACCAAACTGACTAAACAAAGAGATATTATTAGGTGTGGAATACGCACTATCCGTATGAAAAACATTTTGTAAAATGCACGCCCCTCAATCGATGTAATGAATGTAAAACATAAATACTTACCCATGTTGGATATTCATCTTGATTACGAACATTTCGAAGAGGCATTACATAAAATAATAAAACTAAATTCGGATCCAAATAAAAACATTAATTTTTTGTAGTTTGTTGACGTTTTAAATATTTATCTATCATTTATGACATTTCTTAATCATGGCGGTGTTGCTCAATTATTTGTTTTTAATAATCATTACCCAATAAACCAGAAATATTTAAAATTTTGTGTCAAAAAAAAAACAACGCATATAAGCGCATTCGATTAAACTGCATATACCACGGAAATCGGACGTCACCTAAAAAAAGTTTTTATTGTTAATGAAATCAAATTATTAAAATATAGATTTAATTATTTTATCCATATTAGGACATAGCTTAGAACGTTAGATGCATAATTTTTCACTTAAAAACATTAATTTACCAACGTAACAAGCTTACATAATCCTAGTGTTCGGTCGGGCACAATTTGATAAAAATTATCATGGTATAAAATATTACGTTTTGCATAAAACGCACTCATTTATCACGACTGTCACATTTTTTTCGTATTGTTTACTTTATGAATATAATAAACAAATTATGTAGACTCGGTTTATGGTCGCATTATTTATAGATTTAATATCTAAAATTTTGTTTGATTTCCCCGTGTAAAACCAAATTAATTTTATTTTTCCAGAATTGGTTGTTCGGTCGGGTTTGACGTTATATTTAACGATACGAAGAACCAAACTGACGTAGAATATCGTGATATTTTTTTATCATATTTGCCCGACCGAACATGCTCAATGGGCGCTTTCAGAACCGCCATAATAGATATTGCTACCTATCGGTATCATATCTGATTATACATCTTGCCAACATAAAAGGAGCCGACTTTCATACCTATATAAATGCTCGCTACGTAATGTATCAACATACGAACACCGATGGAAAAAATGACATTTAGCTCAACAGTTATATCGAATGTTTCGGTTGCATTCAGTACTCAACACCTTGATTTTACTCTACATGTTGCCGACAGTTGGCGGACCTGAAAGCGCCCAATGTTTCATCTCACAATACCCATAAGACACAAGCCGTCCTAATAGCGGCGGAACAAACTAAAAAGTTTGTTGGGCGAAAATGAATGACGGAATTAAATATTGAGCAATAAGTCGCCATAAAGTTATTTACTCTTAATTTTGGTAGTCAAATAAAAAATATTCATGTATCGTGAAAAGTATATAAAAAAAGAAATATTCTAGATTTTTGTAAAATTGCTGTTGAAATAAATGATAAATAATAAGAAATTCTGTTTAATAGATAGAGACATATTGCGTTTAAAATAAAATTGTGGTACGGTGTAAAAAAAAAAAAAATAACACGGCATAGTCACTAACAAGAGAAAAGCACCTCATTCAGAATTTTTTTGGCGAATATTTTCCTAGCGACTCGGCATTAGCGACGTGGCATTCCACGGAATAAAAGAAAATTGATAAATTAATTAATTGTTATTTATAATTAAAAGTGTAAAATATTAAAATGGGATTGACAATTTCCAGCTTATTGACACGTCTCTTCGGCAAAAAACAAATGAGAATTTTAATGGGTGAGGTTAAATAATATTTTATCATTATAGGTTTTAGACGATTTTAATGCCTTGTTTTGTTTTTAATATTAGTCGGATTAGATGCAGCAGGTAAAACCACAATTTTATATAAACTTAAATTGGGTGAAATTGTTACAACAATTCCGACCATTGGATTTAATGTAGAAACAGTTGAATACAAAAATATATGCTTTACCGTATGGGACGTTGGTGGACAGGATAAAATACGTCCATTGTGGCGGCATTATTTTCAAAATACACAAGGATTAATATTTGTAGTCGATTCAAACGATCGGGAACGTATAACCGAAGCAGAGAAAGAATTGCAAAATATGTTGCAAGAAGATGAATTACGGGATGCAGTTTTACTAGTATTTGCAAATAAACAAGATTTACCCAATGCCATGACGGCAGCTGAATTAACCGACAAGTTGCATTTAAATCAATTACGCAATAGGCATTGGTATATTCAAGCAACCTGTGCAACACAAGGCCATGGTTTATATGAAGGCCTCGATTGGTTATCAACTGAACTAGCCAAAAAATGATAAAACAACTTATAAACATTCATATATTTTTTTTAATTTTAATTACACCTCTTTAAATTGTATATTATATTGCTTTCAATCAAAAATGGAATAAACGAAAGATTTAAAACCAACTAAAAGGAATATATTTAAATGTATACTACCAATTAAATATATCTATTAATTATATTTTATTATTTTATATATTTTATTATTTATGTACTATCTACATGGAATCGAAAACAATGTGTATTTGTTTAAAAATTTATTGGCTTTTCATTTCATTAGTTTTGGAAGAATACATGATTTTTATAAAGCATTTTTATTGTTTGTTTCGATTGTAAAGACATCTAACATATTAACTGAAAAACTTAACAACTTTGTTAAAAACGTAACAAAGCATTCAACAAACTTAATAAGAACTCAATAGAGGGAACAAAGTTTCAAAAACAAAGATAGTTACCAATCAGATTTTTTTTTGATACTGTACAGTTATTTTAGATGTTATAATGAGGTATATGTGGGTTTTGAATTTTGGGCGCTAGAGGGCTTCAAAGTTGAAAAAATAGTGTTTTTTAGTATCCTAATAATAATTTTAGTTCGAGAAAACTTTGAACTAAAAGTGGCTTAATGTCAACAAAAATTAGAATAAATGTTTTTTACGGGATTTATTTCTTAACACAATAACCCAATGCTTCAAATAAGCATAAAAGTAAAACTAGACTAGCTATAGATCGACCAGTAGTGTTCAATGAACATATAGTTACAATAGGAGAATTTGAAGACATTTTAGTTTTAATAAAACTTGTGTCAGAGTTCGATATTACTTGATGAGTTTGACGAGCATTCTTCACTGTGTTAACATTTGAAAATCTTTTGTTTAGTTTAGCTTTGGTTTCTGCATATTCTGGTTTGCTTACATAACCGAAATTAATAGATTTTATGTTGCTTTTATCTTTACACCATTTAAAAAATCCTTCTGCAGTATTAAAAAAGCTCTGGTCAATACTTCTCAAGGAAGCCATTCTAGCAATTCTCTTAATGGTACCTCCAACACCATCTGATGGTCCCTTTCCGTGGCTTGTGGCGAAGTAGTTCCATTCGTAGTCGATGGTGGAATCATGTTGATGGAAGTTGATATTGACAAAGTTGATCTTGTTCTTAAACTGCGATACAGTCATCCGAAAAATAATAAATTTTTTGGAGTTGGATACTACTGCATAGGAAAGTATGCTCATTTCATCTGCTGATGATTTGTAGTACACTACGATTGGAAATAAAGTTGCTTGTCATTTGGGTTGCTTGTATTTCATTTTGTGTTATAAACTTATAATTCTCAGAAAAATCCAAAATCACAACATATTCCCCAACTTGCAGATTTGCGTGATTTAGGTAATTAGATTGTTGTTTAACGATATAATCGCCTTCACGCAATGCAGCTGGATCAAACTTTGAGTTTGATAAAATTTCGACAATTTCATCAATTGAAGATGTAATCTTTTCCAATTTATACGTCTTCTCATCAGGCTTCCAATAGCTGTATGTTGCATCAGCCAGCTCTTCAGCTTTTGCGGCGGCTTTAATTTCTTTCAAAACATTATCCACAAGCACATTGCAGTCTTCACATGTATCTTCACAGCAGTCCCACGTCAAATTTTCACAGGATACTTCTTTAACAGTTTTCTATCATTCTTAACAACAGGACCACATCGTAAAATTTTTGTTACAACTGGACATAACAAATTGTTATTCTGATGAATAATGCACACACACATTCATTATGTGTTCCGGCCTTTCCAGGTAATATACATTCTTTTGGTCGAAGCTCCGCAAATTTAGAGAATCCGCCGTTTTCATTGGATTCACGTTGGATTTTTTTTTTTCAGAAAATTCTGAAATGCCTCAGATAAATTACACAGAACAAGTAGCTTCTGCTTTTGAATCCGCTCTCCATTAGCATCACGAACACTTATGTAATCATTTTTTCCAGGAAGCTGTCGGCTAATATCCATACTTCTGTAGGATTCCTAAACTAAGGTAATTATTTCTAGAGATATTCCCGACCTCGTTTTCTAGAGATATTCTCCACCATATGTCTTGTTGTCTGGAACATATCCATAATTCGAGGTACTGATCAGTCCTCAGGTATCAAAGATACAGGAATACGCGATTTTCGTATATTTCCTCGCGATTCCACAAAGTTGCTCAGCACATCCTTTTAATCCCAATCTGCCTGATCTACCTCGATTGGTGTTATCACGGAAACCGGGATGTGCAGAACATTTTTACAATTGTTTCCAGTTACTTATGGGTTTTTTACAGGTGATCCACCCAATTGTACACATGATGCAGATAAAATATATTGATACTCTGGGGGTCTCTATTATGAAACAATATTCGCTTTCGAAAAAATCGATAAAAAAAGATTCGATACGCGACGAATATGCTTATTATGAAACATAAACGAATTGTCAAATTTAAACGAATGAAGGTTGTAACAAAAGAAATAAAATGTTTCTTTATTGACGATTGGAATGGATTTTTGGTGGCAAAGTTTTGTATACAATTTTTAAATTTTTTATAAATGTTCAGAGCACTTAGGATATAGGTGTGTATATCCTTTATATGAAAGTTTTAGCAACAAACACACAGCACAGTAGTGCTTTCAATCACTTTTTTTGCAGTAGCAAAAGGTAAAAGGAAGGATTAGGAGGGAAAAAGGTAAGCGAGGAATAAAGGTTTTCAGTCTTCTAGTTGTTTACTTTTGATATTAAGTTTGAATCTCCGTAAATTGTATTCCAAGGGAAACGTCTCGTTGTTCAGTTTATTCCATATTCGCGTACTCCTAACAAAAATGAGTTTTTAAATTTATTGGTCTTCGCGAATTTAATTTCCAGATTGTATCGATGTACCAGGCATCTTCAATTACGCGTGGGGTTTGACAAACCAGGCATAAATTCATAAAGTTTCGATGAACAATGACCATGAAAGTACTTGTAAAACACCCATAAGGCTCCCACATTACGCCTATGGGAAAGAGAATCAAGATCAGATAATAATTTTACGTCTTTAATCATTCGAGATGCTCGGTTTTGGACCCGATCGAGTGCAGTTAAATGAGTTTTCGGTGATCCAGCCCAAATATGAGAGTTATACTCCAACCTTGGTCTTATGTAGATCTTATATATTGTAAGTGTTTTGGATGGATTAAAGTAAAACTTACATCGTCGTAGAAATCCAAGACATTTGGCTGCACCAATCGTTGCTTTGTTTATTTGTTCAGCCCAAGATATTCTCTTTGATATAGTTAAACCGAGAATCTCAAATGTGTCAGACGTAGCCAAGCTGGATTCGCCAGTCAGAAAAGACGGTGAATAACCAACGATCAGTTCGGCCAGAAAATTTGTTGATTAAATTCAACTCTGTTGGCTTCACCCCATTTAAGAATGGAATTGAGGTCTCGCGTAAGGCGATAATTCATAGCCATTATTTCTGCGAAAACATCGTTTTGCGATGAAGAAGGTAAACTGTAAGAGGTGGAAAGTGAGCTGTCATCAGCATAGAAGTACATGGATTGAGAGTTGCTGATAGAAGATCATTGATGAAAATTAGAAAAAGGGTTGGAGAAAGGACGGATCCCTGAGGAACACCTGCGTTTATAAGATGTTGATCGGAAGTCACACCATCCACCACCACTTGGATTTTGCGACAAAGAAGAAAATTCTCAATCCATAAAATTAACGAACCGTGAAGGCCAACTGCCTTCAATTTACACAGCAAACCCTTGTGCCACACGCGATCAAATGCTTTTGAGATATCGAGTACAATGACTTGAGATTCACCAGATTGATGAATGCTTCTGTTCCATTGTTCAGTAACAACATTAATTAAATCACCTGCTGAACGCACTCCGCGAAAACCATACTGACGATCAGAAACTAGAAGAAATGAAAATTAATCGTAAGAACTATATAACTAGTGCCGTTAAAATATCCGCTACCTATAGAATTGTCGAATTTTGACGTCACATTTTCGTAAAATTCATATCGAATTATTCGAAAGCAAAAAAATTTCGTAATACTAAAATTCGCCGCGAATCGAATTTTTCGAAAGCGAATGCTTCATAATAGACCCTCTGCTTGTAGATTCTCTTGTGGCGATACTATTCTTCCGATTGACTCGGACTGCTGTACGACGATGTTGAACAGTGTGTTGCAGCTGGATTTGGCAAAACCACAACTTCATTTAATTGGTACAATTTAAGGCCGCATTTCTTTCATTCCACAAATTCTTTCATTTATTATTCCACGGTTTAAAAACTTTTGACGTTCTTCGGATAATTTTTTTACTAACAGCTATAGATTTTTTTTCTCAAATTTTTGTGATTTTCCAAAATAAAAGGACTGCAGCATTGTGGATTAACCATCTTGTATTATGACTTCAATATTTCACTGAACCAGAACTTTCAATAATAAATTTATAAAAAATATACTTTATATTGCGCTTTTAAGTAATAACTAAAGATTCTAGAAATTTGTACGTCTATTTATATGACGGTTGCTGATACTATTGCAAATTAGTATTGGGGTGGTGGTAAAATTATTGTGCAGGTAATTTTTTCCTGGTTGCTAAACTAGGACGAATTCAAACACAATTTTACCGTTTTATGAAAGAATGGAGATCTTATCTATCAAATCATGATGATCGGGTATATTTAAATGTTGGTAGCTCTGACCTCTAGCGACAAAAAGATAAACTAAGATTTATCTGATTAGAACATCTAAGATAATGGTATTTTATAAAATTTATTTACATATTCATTTTGACTGAAATTATCCCTTTCTAAAATAGTATGACTTTTGAAATTATTGTAGTTAGAACTGAAAATACAATACTTATGTGTGAGCCAAAAATGAGAATTCGAAATCTGTCAAAACTTAGATATCAAATAACGGGACAACCGAAGGTAGAAAAAAAGAGAAAATTGAGTAGGTAAACTTTTTTTGTATTGAGGAACACGAAAAAAACAAAAATCAAAGGGATGAATTTCAGAGCCCTTTCGAAATATAATGGAATGACCCATTATATATATATATATATATATATATATATATATATATATATATATATATATATATATATATATATATATATATATATTTATAGAAACTATTTCATCCAGAATTCATAGTATCTACATAATATTATAAAACCAGAAAACAAATTTAAAATATTATTACTTGTGCAAAACATATCGATTAATTATCAATTACATTTTTGAATTTTATTAGTTTTACAATAATTGTTAACATCGGATATTTTATCGCGCATTACATTGTTCGTTTGTTAAACTGGGTTGATTATTTTTAACAATTGATAGTAAAAATATTTCCTCGGGACCGAGATATGATGTATATCCCTGAGATTTCTATCCTAACGATATTTACCTTAATTATATAATTATAATATGTACAATAATATTCTAATATTCGGGACGATTTTCTGACTTTTTGAAACAATAACATTAAGGTAAACTTACGAGAATTAAATCAAGATATTTATAAATTAAGCGAACGGTCTATTATGAAATTTATCCGACTCAAATTTTTCCATTATCGAAAAAAGCTATTATGAAACTAGAAAGCAATATCGAATTGGATTTTTCCGAGTGCACATGTCAAAATCTGACAGTTGATGAATTTCATATTCGATTGATCGTATTTTGAGCATTTGAGAAAAGTTGTTTGTGTTTTAATAAAATTAATACCTCTATTATGGTTCTCACCTCACCGTATGGTTCACCTCTCCCCACCCCATCTCAAAGCTTCACCCAACTCATAATTTGGTATTATGATTCTCACCTATTTTTTGGTGAGTGGCACCGTGTGTAATTTCTTTTTTATGTTGAAACAAGTAAATTTTAAAATGTTTTGACATTTCATGTTGACAATTTGTATGTTTACAAATAGTTTTACTGTTTTTTTATCTTAAAAATAACAATTTATTTTGGTCAATATATACCTATATAATATATCGACCAAAATAGGTGAGAATCACCAAAAAAATAGGTAACACTCAATACCAAATTATGAGTTGGGTGAATCTTTGAGGTGAGGTGCGGCGAGAAGAGGTGAACCGTACGGTGAGGTGAGAACCATATTAGGGGTAATAGTTTCATAATAGACCCCCTGGAGATATGAAATTATAGGAAAATCTTACCTGTTCTATTTAAACATTTTTAAATGACAAGAAAACAATGAATATATTTATATATATACATAAAGTTATATCAATATATATATAAAAATTTTTATATATTATATATATATATATATATATATATATATATATATATATATAAATTTATATATATTATATATATATATATATATATATATATATATATATATATATATATATATATATATATAAATAGTGATTACTTAACACAGTAAATATATAATATGCATATATTTATTTGTTTTTATTTACAATTATAGTAGTGTTAGTTACCTCACATCTATATAATGCATGGATAACTAAAAAAAGATTTTAGTTTTTATCAATTACATATTTTTTTTTTTTTTTTTTTTGCCATAAATATAGAAATAATATGTGTAGAAATAATTAATTTTAATTTAATGTAAATATGTAAATTTTTGAAATTATATTTAAAATAATGGATCTGATACTAGTTTTGATTTCATCCAATAATTAATTTGATCCAAACGCAAGAAAAACTAAAAGATCTTTAGTTTTGTAACATGTTAAGTTTGTTTGTCATTTGATGTTTGATAGATTGGGTGTTTCCCAGTCTGGGTATAAATTTAATTTAATTTTGAATTAACATGCTTTTCATCAATAGTTAATTGTATATATCAAGAACACTAACCTAACTAACTCAAAGAAAAAAATAATAATTATAATATTTTACTTAAATTTTTTAGTTTCTATACCTATCCTAAACCTATTTTTTCAGTTTCTTTTAGGAAATAATAATATAAATGTACAATTTTATTATTTTAATTAAATCGTGAATGTAACTGAAAATTATAAGAAGCCCACTAAAAAAAATTCACCCCAGTATCCCTCGTTAACTTTTTTTCATATAATTTTCGTTACGTTCACAAGTAATTTTTAATTTGAAATATATATAATCATATATTTTATTTATATCAATACAATTACTAATATATCATATGAAATAAAAAAATATTTATATTATTTTTAAATGGATTAATTTATATATATATATATATATATATATATATATATATATATATATATATATATATATATATATATATATATATATATATATATATATATATATATATATATATATATATATATATATATATATATATATATATATATATATATATATATATATATATATATATGTATATATATATATATATATATATATATATATATATATATATATATATATATATATATATATATATATATATATATATATATATATATATATATATTTATATATTTATATATATATATATATATATATATATATATATATATATATATATATATATATATATATATATATATATATATATATATATATATAAAAACACAGTACTATTAAACAAAATAATGATAACAATAATTTAGTCTGTGATAAGAGATAGTTAAAAAATAAAATGTATAGGTTTTTTTGTTGTTACTTGTATTTTATCCTGTATAGACGATAAATTGTGAATTATCCATGTCCGACACTTCGACTTTAACATAAGTTGGATTACCCGCCATATTGATAGAGTTACGATTACTGACGGTGTTTCTTCTTAAAAATGTAAATAAAAGTAGAAAGATAAAAATATTACGATTTTGCATGTTCTAAATATTATAATTCAACTTACTTGGCTTTAGCGTGGGTTAAAATATGGGATTTTAAATTAGTTGATTGGGCAAACCTTTTATTACATCCTTCAAATGGACAAACATATGGCCTATCTCCTGTGTGTATTCTGACGTGCGTTCTATAATTTAAAACAATAATTGAGTAATTATAAGTATCTACTTATATATCTACGTAATAATATGGAAAACGATCGATAATGCATGGAAAATAAATGAGACATAGTAATTGAAGTCGTAACAATAGGTCCCTTTAAAAAAAGGACAAAAACGAGACCATATAGAAAACTAAAGCCAAGTCGCCGGTCGTGACCTCTGCGCCTAACCAATGATGGTCTTCTTCATGGATTTACCATTCGTTCAAGTTCGACTCGTAGAATGTGACGAACCAGCATCGACATCGGTAATTGCCATCTTTGTCGTACTTCGGGTCATATATCACAAGGATAACATTTCTTTTAAATGTTGTCAGCCACCTCTCATAACTTATCCGTCAGGGTTCAACTATACATGGAAATGGCTGATATAGTACCACGAATTATATTACAGGACATGCAAGTGCCGTAATTAAGGCAAACAGATAACTAATAATGATAATAGATATTATGAACTAAGTCAATTGCAAATAAGCACGGAAAACATTGGTAACGTACATTGAAAAGTGGTCCTGGTCCCGTTGTTTTGAGGATTATAAAAACCAAAAAAAAAAGAAGATTTTTTTTTTTTTTTTTCTGAACTCTGCAATCTGTTCTGGGGCCGAAGCTCCAGTTAATTTTTAACGTCCTACCTTACGCCGTCACCAGCCAAATTGAGGACGCACGAATACAGGTTCGATTTTAAATCCATCTGCACATTGCATTGCTCCAGCCAGCCTGCACTGACATGGACGATGGTTCGGCCCATGGATTCTGCACTCCAACCCCTGGTCATAGTTGTGTTCATCGTCATCACCGATCGAAATCAGGTGATGAAAAATCCCTTTTGCAACCCTCCCCCGTTGGGATTCGAACCCGGTACCTCCCGTCCCAAACACCGCAGCTTTAACCACTGCGCCAATTGCTCGGTGAAGAACAATTATCATCTGAAGTTCTAATGGTTTACGAATGTATGGTCAAGTTTAATCGAATTTAAATATTGGGAACAATAAGAAACCATTCTCATGAGAATTAATAGATGAGCATGCAACAGGCCTTGCTTGTAATTTCGAATTGGTGAACTAGTTTTTTCGATTAGTCTAAATGATATCATTATTGGATACTCCAATGAAGTTCCAATATCTGGGTGTTGTCCTAGATAATAAACTGTTACTCATAATAATTCAACCAGCGAACGCGCCGGGGCACAAAAAAAATTTACTGGATGTACATCATGATAGTGAGACCAATTGTAACCTATGGGGCCATAGCTTGGTGGCCTAAGGTACAGCAACACATTATGAACAAAGTAACCTCATCGCAGACGCTAGCATGTCTTGGAATCACAGGCGCTATCCGGCAATGGAAGCCCTCATCGGACTCACTCAACTCCATATCTAAGTCAGAAAATCAGCTGCTACTTGTGTAGCTAGATTTACAGCTCGTGAATCAATATAGTCATGATGATCCCATGTGTCTCCTAGACATTCTGAATGATTTTTGACTTGAATATGTTGAGTCCCGGACGTGATGCCCAAAGAACTCTGCTTTGATAGAAATATCGAAATCACTGGAAACTTACCTAGCCTTAGTAGCCCTGCGCCTCAACTATTATGACTAAAGGTCTTAAAGGCGCCTCTTTTATGAATTTGGTAGCTGGAACCCTACCAAACCCTAGACATCTAAGTTAAAATGATCTCCACTATAAAACAACGCTTAATGCCTTATGTCTTCATTTTTAACCATCAGGTGCTTTATCTTACCTTAGATAAAACCAGATTCGTTCTTATCTCACAGATCGATGAAGAAGTGCATCGTCATGAGCTCCTTGTCCAACTTTAGCTAATCGAAATTTGCCAGGTATTTAGATTTTAGCAATAGATGAACGTAACGAATAGAAGGCACAGTTACCAACGGACACACATTATATCCTACACAATAATAAAATGACTTACCTTAAATTAAAATCAAGCGAGAACCGTTTTCCGCAACCATCGAACGTACATTGAAATGGTTTTTCGCCTGTATGAACAAGTTGATGTCTTTTCAGTTTCGAACTCTCAACAAAAGCTTTTCCACATTCGGCACATACATGAACTCGTGGACCATGTGTATGTAAGTGTTTACGCATTGCTGAATTATCACGAAACATTTTGTAGCATCCTTTATGCGGGCAGGCAATAGTTCGATCATGATTATCATTCTGTTGATTTTTTTTCATTTTTATTTTATGACCCGGTTTGGCAAATTCAGCTAATTGTTTTGGATCAGATAAATCTAAACCAGGTACGCATGATTCATGCGTTATTTTTTTCCCAGCCATATATTCAGTATAATCCGGATCTTGTTCTGGACTTGATTCATCATCTTCATCTGATGCTCCAGATGCCCACATAGTTACGCTAAATTCACCTTCCATTGTTTTAATTTGAACCTGTTTTTGTTCCCATCTACGGGGTCGAACACCTGGTTTTTCAATAGTTTCCATTGTTATTATATCTTGAGGATGGCCGGTGCGTACTCGACTTATAATACGATTTCTTTGTTGATTTTTTCGTTTACGTGATGATGGACCTGGCGATGACTCGATATAAATTTCACTCGGTAATCCAGTTCCATCACTATATACATCAGCGGAATCGATTACCTCTTCGTTTTGTAAATCTACTTCGGAATGTAATATAACTTCTTCGTTATCTATACCTTGCATTATAAGTCCTTGATCGTCGGTATCGCATATCTCTTCCTCATATTGATTATCGATATAATTATCATATGGTATGTCATCGAATTGAGTGTCTTCAACATCACCCACTTCGACCATTCCTGTATCCGAAATTTCTACTTCACACATAATATCTTGTTGCGACATGTTTGTTGATTTTTAAATTTTAAAATATATAAAATTATTGTAAACCAATAGTTTTTATAGTGTTAAATTCGTCCTGTTAAGTTAACTTTCTTCAAGACCTATATCTCATATTTTTTTATATCATTTTCCTAGTTGTACTGCCATAAACTATTTGCCTAATTAACCAATCTAAAACGATAAAACATAATTGTATAAATATAATAAATGTACATATAGTCAAACCTGTTGTGTTGGAAACTTTTTTAACTTGGGTAACTGACTAAAGAATCACTCTAAAATTTTCACTCTAAAAAAAAAATCACTCTAAAATTTTGAACGCTTCTCCTGATGCATTTTACCAGAGTAGCGATGTGAAATCTAAAACAATGGAAGCTTAACAAATCCATTGTTATTATATCTTAATATCGTTCACTGCTTCCTTGCTATTGCCACCAGTCTAATGCATATTTACATATATACATTACAGTCCTTACCAAAATTATTTGTTCATCGCAAAGATTTGGTAAGTCACGCGAGTAAATTTAAAGTTTTAACCTAACATTTAACTTTAACAGTGCATAGGAAGAAAAAATTCTATTTATTATTTTCACTTCAAATGAAAATCGGTATTTCCTTAGTTGATCGAAGTGATGTGACAGGATAAATGTTCTTACTATAAAATATTTCTATTTTATATGTATTTTGGGGTTGTTGCTTTTAATTATCAAGCGACATATACCCCTATTATGATTTTCACTTCATCTGTTACTCACAGTGACACTAATTTTTACTTGAGTCAAAATTTGGTATTATGATATTCACTTTAATTTTTGTGAGTGACGACGCAGCGCTATGCGTTTTTTTTTTGTATTTCGGTTTCGAAAAGCCAATTTGATTTGGTATTTCGATTTCAGCTCTCAAGTCATCTACAAATTGACGGTGACAATAAGTGGCATAAAAATGAGTGTCTTACTCAGTGCGAAAATCATAATACCATAATTCGAATTCAGTGACGTAACGTCACCTAGGGGCATACAAATGTCATTTCATGTGGCGATAAACATTTCATACGGCTAAAAGGATACATTTCGGTCACTTCAAGACTGCTTCAACCGCCTAAGATAATGCCCCTATTATGATTTGTCACTCAGAGTGGCGCTTATACTCACTTGGGCCGAAATTTGGTACTATGATTTTCGCTGTATTTTAGTGAGTGACGTTTTTTTTTTTGTATTTTGATCTCGGAAAACCAATTTGAGTTGGTATTTTTATTTTTTGTATTGATACATTGCTCTGATAAAACAAAACTACAAATTGACGGTGATAACGTGACATAAATATCACTCACTGCGAAAATCATAATACCGAAATTCGAATTCACTGACGTACAGTCACCTGGTGCCGGGTATAATATTATGTTATGATTACTGAATATCAAATTATGTTTCACGTGAGAATGAGCGTCACTATGAGTGAAATGTGAAGGAAAAATAAGCAAAAATCATAATACAAAATGTTGATTCACGTGAGTATAAGCGTCACTGTGAGTGGAAAAGTGAAATGAAAATTATAATAGGGATATTATTGCCCTTATTATGATTTTCACTTACGCGTCTACTACCACTATTATGATTTTCACTTCACCTGGCACTCACAAAGTCATCGTAGTGTCATCTGGTGACGCGTAAGTGAAAATCACAATAGGGACATACGTCACTGTATTCGAATTATGATATCATGATTTTCGCAGTGAGTGAGATTTATGTCACCGTCAATTTGTAGGTGACTTGGAATTTCTTTTTTTGTTTTATCAGAGCTGAAAATGTATCAACACAAACAAAAAATCGAAATACTCACTCAAATTGGTTTTCGAGATCAATGATTATGGTTTTCAGCGAAAATCATAATACCAAACATTGACTCACGTGAGAATGAGCGTCACTGTGAGTGACAGGTGAAATGAAAATCATAATAGGGGTATACAATAGGAGTATTAAATGCCCCTATTACGATTTTCACTAACGCATCACCAGGCGGAACTACGTCGCTGTATTCGAATTTTGGTATTATGATATAGTAAAATTGTAAATCAAATTTAAGCTTAAAATGTCACAAAAAATCAACACAAACAAAATAAATCAAAATACCAACTTAAATTTGTTTTTCGATACCAAAATACAAAAAAAAACGCATAGCGCTGCGTACGTCACTAAATGACATGAAACCTACTCACTACAAAAATCATAACACCAAAGTTCAAATACAGTGAGGTTTTGATTAGTACTAAAAGCTAGAATAGTGTAACTCCTAAAACTCAATTCAGAATGAAATAAATAACACTCGAAATCAGACCAAATCAGCCAGATGACTGTCACACGAATAATTTTGTAATTTTTTTTTTTAAGTAATAATTATCTTTTTATTAAGTAATTGTTCATTTTGAAGTTGCAAATACTTCGTCTGTTTAAATTAAATTTTGGGTTCAAAATTACTTAAAATTTTGCGATGCACGAATAATTTTGGTAAGGACTGTATATGTATAGACGCTTAAAATATTAAACCGTAGTAATAATAACCATAGACAAATATAACAATGCACAAATCTGACGCACATCCAAGACCCCAACCAAAGTTACTCGGAACAACAAATATAGTGTGCAGTGAAAAATGCATGAATGTTATTGTTTACCCAAATTAAATTACTTATACATAATTAAATTAATAAAATATCTTACCTATATACTTTAAGATGAGCTGACTATTATTTTAAATGTATATATATGTTATATTCATACATATACATATATTATATATGTTAATTATATGTAAATTTCTATAAAATTTTACAAATTTTTTATGAAACTTTTAGCAAATTTTTTATTTAATTTTAAAATTTTGTTTATATTAAATTAATAATCCAATAAAATTTATTATTAATTGTAACACATTAATGCGAAACTAAAATAAATAAATAATAGAACAAAAAAAAAAAAATTTAAACTACACCAATACCATATTGTTTAACCACCATGTGTGTATGAGAGAAATACATTTAGAAAATATAATACTATATTATATTATGTACATTTATAACTTTTTTCACAACATTATTTTGTACATCTTATATACCGATATATAGAGAAAATATTTTATCTTACGTTAAACTATTATTTTGAATATAATTCATTTTAAATATAAAATGAATATATATTTTTAGAAATGAATGTGTTTAAAAAATTCTTTTTTGTTTATAAAATATGGTGGCTTACAATATGGCGTCACCGAATTATTTTTTGTTTTAATTTTAATGGACGTTTCCAAGATGGTTGACAACTACAACCAAAACTTCTATTAAAAAAATAAAATTGTTATTGGTTGAATTTTATTTTTCGTGTGAACGTAAACAAATAAAATATATGATGGAAACGTAGTACCCGATGAGGGGATATTTTTAACCATCCCTTTAAACAAAACGAACCATATCCTACAACGCAATACGTTCGCGATTCGTTCATTTGTTTGTATCATAATTATGCAAACATGTGTTTTATTTTATTGCAAAGCAATAAATTGTATCGTAATACCAATAACAATATTTTACCGATTTACGAACATATGTTCATAAAATTAATTACTTATGTGAACATATGTAGTTAATTATATGAACATATGTTTATGGTAATTTGATATTACACTATTTGTATCACAATATTGATGACAATTCATAAAATCGGACCAATCGATTATTACAGTCACCGAATTATAAAATAGCACAATGGAATTTAGTAGTGGATTTGCGATCACTTTAAATGTGACAGGAGATCATAATCCGTATTACTGCGAGTAACCGTCCATTTATGAAGCAAAACCAAAGCGTTTTTCTAGAATGATACAAAGTACAAGATTGGCATCGAATATGAGATATTTGATACGGGGTGTGTTTTTTTTTGATATCGGAGAAATCGGAGAGATAAATTTACTGTCAAATTTTCAGATATGCGTTTTTTTTAATATCCGAGAAAAAAATTATCTCTCTGTGTCGATTTTTTTTACGCTCCGATAATTATCGGATACGATCTTTTTACTCTGAAAAAATGTTCAGATTATTTTATATTTTTTAGTAAATTCTAAAATGACGACTCCAATTACTGTTGAGCTATCAGGTGACAAATAAAACTTTAATTTAAGGAGTTTAATGCTGTAATTCATAAAATAATTTATTATTTCTGATACTAAAAAAAAAAACACAAAAATATTTTTTTCGATCTGATCGATAAAAATCGGAGAAAAAAATTATCAGATATATCCGATAAATAATCTCTCTGATTTCTCCGATATCAAAAAAAACACAGCCACGGTATGAGCCGGTAATGGCATGTAAATGCCATGGGGTGCGATTATGTAAACATTTCGACTTTCGACATGTCAAAATGTGGCGTTTTATGTGAAAAAAAAAATTGTTTTATTTCGACATGTCTGTCGTAACCTAAAAATTATTCGAGTATCAAAAAATCATTTTTTTTTAATATCGGCCATCTTGTTGAAAGTCGAACAATTCTTCATAAAAAAAAGTCATGGATCGAGCCGTGAAATGAATACTTTTTTTATACACCCGTTACAATCGTGTTTAATGGGTTCGGCTTACGATCACCAATCACTTATTTTTGTATGGAAACACTTGTTTAATAGCGATGATCGTTCTTTAATGATGATCAAATAGTAAACATCAATTCAATAATAAAAATAATGTTAGGATATTTTGTTGTGCAGAAGTTTTAAACAAAAATGGATAAACTAAGACGTGTCCTTACGGGAAACGATCAGAATGATGAAGAAAATAGAATAATTGGAAATGTAGATTAATTATAGTTGGTTTTTATTCTAAGATTTGTTGGTTTTTATCTGTGATTTTCTATAATTTTATAGTTAGATGATGTATCCACATTATCTTGGTCGACTAGAATTAAAGGATTTTGCATCTGTTTTATTGTTGGAATTCTTTTATCAATTGTCGCCTCCCTTACACTATTTATTAGTTTTAATCTAAAAACATTTGCAATATTTTATACACTTGGCAATATTCTATCGATGACTAGGTAAATGGGCGTTTACATTATAATTTATTTCGCATTTACATTATTAATGAAACTCATTTCAGCACATGTTTTCTAATGGGGCCGGTTAAACAATTTAAAAAAATGTTTGCATCAACCAGGTATATTGCCACTATTATTGTTATTATATCGTTAGTATTTACCCTGATAGCCGCATTATGGGTAAGAAAACAGAGTCACGAACATTATTCATATATATTATCATAAAACATTTTTTATAATTATAATTTATCATCATTGCAGTTGAAAAAAGCTGGTTTGGCATTAATATTTGTTATAATTCAATCGTTGGCTATGACATGGTATTCTTTATCATACATTCCATATGCACGTGATGCTGTTAAAAAGACACTTGAAGCAATCGTTGTTTAATGCTAAAAGACTTAAAAGATGGTGTATGAAACTCTTATATGTATGGTTTAAAGTATTTATGTCGTTCATTTATGTGTACTGTATTTGCTAAATATAAATGAATGTTTAAAATTAACCTAATGACTTATCACATTCCTATAAAAGCCTTTCATCAAAACTTTCCTGTATCAATAGAGCCAAAAGCCTTTGCAAATTCGGTGTATATAGTATCAATTTGCTCATGGTATTCAACAGTTATGTTCGTAAATTCCACCAGAACTGTTGCTGTCAATCTTCCAGACATAAATCTGTGGCATAGAATTCTTGAAGGTATCGTACACTAATAATAATTTGTAGAGATTTTCATCTAGGGTCTATTATGAAACATTATTCGCTTTCGAAAAATTCGATACGCGACGAATATGCCTATTGTGAAACATTAGCGAAAGGTCAAATTAAAAAGTAAATTTGTCTAAATTAGTATTAAATTACTATAAAAATACACTACCATTACGCTATTCTCCATCTATAGAGCAGTCGCGGATTTTGACGTCATATTTTCGTAAAATTCGATTCATATCGAAACCAAAAAAAATTCATAATACCCAAATCGAATTTTTCAAAAGTGAATAAGTTTTATAACAGACCCCCTGATTTGTACTTTGATTGGACAAATGATGCAATTAAATTCGCTATTCCGTTGAACTTAGACGAGGTCAAATAATCTAACTGCGTAGTTGACGAGTATCCTGTTTTCCTCGTGGAAAACAAATTATGGTTTCTATTTATCGTTTACGTGAGTTTAGTGTAGTTCTGATTACTGGAACAAATAGTTCAAATAATTGAAATATTTTTCAGGTAATATTGATTACGAAATTGCTGTTTTCCAATATCAGCTTTATTGAAATTAATATCTTCGATTCAGTGCTTTTTGCCGAAATAGATACATCAGAAATGGGTACCGGTCGAAACTGGATATTTTACAACTGGATTTGACGAAACAGGACTATTCAAAACGAGATAAGTTACAAAACGAGATATGGTACAGGATATTTCGACATGTGATTTAAACTTAAAATGATTTTTTGAGTAAGTTCTGGAATAAGGCCAATTCGGAAGGAACACGGCAAGGTCTTAACCGATTATGATGAAATTCTTTATGTAGGATGTGAATTGTAGGTTGTAACAAAATTGTAGGTTGTAACTATGATAATGAACAGTGAAAAAATAAGGAATTTCCAAATCGTAAATAATTACTTTTTTTAAGTGTTCAGTTCCTCCCTAATTGGCCATATTCCAGAACTTTCCCAAAAAATCATTTTAAAACCCCATTTTCATCCTACGTATCGAATTTCATCAAAATTTGAAATATCCAGTTCTGAGCAATTCCCATCAGAAATATAACAACGAATTTTAAGAAAAAATGCGATTCTAAGACGCATGTGTTATTTATGAAAAGTACTGCAATTGTCTAAGATGCATTCCATTTGTGGAAACCATAAAATGCGGTAAAAAGTGTGTCTTAGAATAGAAGATATACGGTAAGTCTAGTACTGCAAGCTAAGTGATGACAACATGGAGTATTAATATTCTAGCAATATTCACTCTCAGATGGAGTACCCTAAATGATTTTGCATTCCCGCAGTTTTGCGGTTTTTGTGTGACATTAAGACGGTTTTATCATCCATTAATGTTGATGTTAGCTATCTTTTTTGGTAACAGATAAGCGATTTCGTAAAATACGATCCGCCGCGGATATTCCTATTATGAATTTTTTTTCTCGTAAAATCCGAAAATCGTAAAATTCGCGCTATTGCAATAAAAAAAACGTAATCGTATTTACTTTTTGAAATATAAGTTATATTTTTAATATTCAATTTGATTAATGTGTTATAATTTATAATTAATTTTTATTTATAAAAAAATTAATATACACACAACTAAACAGATTTGGAAATTAATTCTTAAATGACGCTTGTTTTCACTTTGACAGTAAACACAAAACTAAACAAATGAAGTTTGCTCGTCTATTTCCTCAAAAAATAATACAAAATGACGTCATGTCTTAAAATTTACGATCAAAAACAATGTTTCATAATAGAGAAATCCGCTGCGGATCGTATTTTACGATTTCGTACTTTTACGAAATCGTAAAAAAAATTCATAATAGACCTCCAGAACAATATTGTTTTCCCCCCAAAATGTGTTTGGTAATGTTACCATTACCAAAATTTGCCGTATCTGTAATACTGGTTTCAGCTTCGCTACACACATTTTTTTTAAACAGCTTTGAGATCGTTTCCTCAGTTTTGGAGAATATACCCATTGTCACAAACCCTGTTGATATTGGAAACCGCTCAGAACTGGACATTTTAAAACTGAATATTTCAAAATAGGATTTGACAAAACGAGATAAGGTACAAAACGAGATATGGTACAAAACTGGATATTTCAAAATTGGATATTTCGACAGGTGATTTAAACTTTAAATGATTTTTTAGGAAACTTCTGAAATATGGCCAAGTAGGGAGGAACTCGGCGAGTTCTTAACCGATTATGATGAAATTCGATATGTAGGATGAAAATGGGATTTTAAAATGATTTTTAGGGAAAGTTCTGGAATATGGCCAGTTAGGAATGAACTCGGCGAGTTTTTAACCGATTTTGATGAAATTCGATACGTAGGAAGAAAATGCGATTTTGAAATGATTTTTCGGGTAAGTTCTGGAATGTGGCCAATTAGGAAGGAACTCGGTGGTTTCTTAACCGATCATGATGAAATTCGATATGTAGGATGAAAATGGAATTTAAAAATGATTTTTTGGGAGTTCTGGAATATGGCCAGTTAGGAAGGAACTCGTCGAGTTCTTAACCGATTATGATGAAATTCGATATGTAGGATGAACATGGGATTTAAAAATGATTTTTTGAATCATCCTGTTTCGTCAAATCCAGTTTCGACTGGTACCCATTGATATATCAGCGTGTTTATGTTCTGCGACTTTGTTTTAAGCATTCGTTCGTTGCTAGGACTTATTTTCTGTTTTAGCTGTAAATACACTTAATGAAGCTAAACCGATTTCGATCTTTTATTTTATTTATAATACTTGTTATTTGGGACAGGATCTTTGGAGTCATTGCTTTTTATACACATTTTGTTTTTCAACAAATTTAACTTGAGAGCCTGGCGTTTGTTCTTAGGGTTGTATTCACCATTAAATATTTCACAGTTAGATTACATGGCTTGTAATTGTAAACAAAGTGGATTAACTTTATTCTTTACAGAATATAAATAAAAGACTGTTAACTGAATGTTTGTTTATTTATTTTTTAAATACAATAAATCTTACATTTATAAAATTAAAAATTATATAAATATATATATATATATATATATATATATATATATATATATATATATATATATATATATATATATATATATATATATATATATATTTGGAAAATATAAAAGTTATTATATATAGTTTATCTATATTTACAAACACCAATTAAATCGTACAATGAATTTCTAATAAATACATTTCAATATGGTCTTACTGTATATTATTAAAGAAATAGTAGATACAACGATCGAAGACATAAACCTAGATATTAACTGTTAAATTATAATAAATTATTGTAATACTGCCGTTAAGAATGAATTTTAACTTTGTTGATTATTTACTTATGCAATAATAACTTGGTAAGACTGTTATTGAACGTGGTTGGACCCGACTTAATAACGATCAGAAAAAGCCGATTAGAATCAATACCAAGTAAATGATAGAAATCAGTTAATCAAAGAATAATACTCAGATAAGATTATACAGTTTTCGATCAAAAATATTGACAGACGTAATCGTGAACTTCTAATTCGTGAAAGCACCTAGAAAAACGGAACCAGATTAAGAAAATGAAGACTACAAAAACTACGATGACATCGTGATTTTTTTATAAAATAATTAAGATACAAATCTTTTATTATTTTATTTTTGACCATTAAGACTGTGGTTAAATAAAAATACATTTAGATTATATGTCATTTATGTATTTATCAAACTTACATTTATGGAAATTTAGTTTGAATACAGAATTCAATAAATAGAGAACCAAATGGCATCGAACCTATTGGAATTATCGTACACGCACCTTACCCATTCGTATCCTTATCCGTTCGCTACATCGATAATTCGCATAACTCATTTTTTATCAAATGAACCAACAGTAATCTAAAAAAGATTTTATTTAATATATATTTAACTATTTTATTAGAGAAACTCACCACGATAATAACTAAATCGATTCCTTCATTTTCTTTAATGCGGTTCACTTTTATTTAAAATTGTATATTTATTGCAATTATTTTTCCCCAATTGACAAAGTACTGGGTATCAACCAACTTCCATACGTTTTTGGATACGTTATTATTTTTTATGATGTTGTACTGAAGTAAAGCAAGGCTAGTTCTATGACATTGTTAAGATGATAAGTTTAAATGGCACAAAAATAGATAGAAAAAATCATCTATTACATAATAGACAATACCATCAGTTGCCAAAACATCGCAGTTAACTTTAAATAACTAAAATTACATGAACTACTACAAAACATTAAGGAATAATACTAACAATAATAAATCATTCTTACGTTTAAGTAACATAGATTATGATAAAATAGCCAAAAAGTTACCATGAAGACAGAATCTTTCCTGTTTTTTAAGACAGGATGCTTAAATCGTTTAATATTTTTTATTTTATGTTGACACATAAACATTAGAAATTTGATGTCAATATAATTTTAAATATTCAATTTTAATTATTTTTATTTAAGGTACTTATGTAACATCAATTATAAAATGTGCATTAAATAATTATTGTGTATTATATTACATTCAAATGTTCAATGATCTGTTGCAGCATTAAACTTCTTGCGTCTCAATAGGATTCTACAGTTGTGTGCAAACAAAATAAAAGGAAGAATGTCAACGAATGGAAGATTATGATCAATTATGGTAGTGGTGGAATTAATTCCACCATTAAATTTAATTTTGTCAGGCAGTTGCTGACTTGAACCGTAATTTGGCCTGCCAATGTGTTGGGTCTGCCAAATGGCGGCTCTACTCTCACCATCCGCTTAGGATTGGATCGCAGAACATGACAAATTTTTATCAAATTCCAAATCTCGTGTTTGAAGAGAACTCAATAAGTGTTGTGCCTCTTCTATAATGCGATGAAATAATAATTATAGACGAGCTTAAAGACACACAACCAACTTAAAATCGCATATTTGTAGTTGATAATAATAACATTTAGACAATTTAAAGTCAGTCTCTAAGTTGACTGTAAATGATTTTAGATTTATACGCTACGACCGAGGAACGTCAATTTAATAATAAACATTAATATTACATTATGTATCTTATTTTATTTCAATATGGTTACATAATTATGTACCATTAAAAAAAATAGCATTTAAATAATTTGCCAGCCCTTCCTTATATAATATACTTCTAAATTCGTATATAATCAGAGACTGCCCAATTACCTTTTATGATTGTGATTATAAATTTGTGCCACTTCTCTTTTTTACTTTATTAATTAAATAAATAATTTTATTATAATATTTATTTACTAATTAGATACAAATTGGCCTATGTAAAACGTGAAGAATTTTACCGCCCGTCATCCATTATTTATGTTATATATATTTATATATATATATATATATATATATATATATATATATATATATATATATATATATATATATATATATATATATATATATCGGGTGGTTTTTTAACCTGAAACTTAAAAATATTTCGAAAAATAAGCACTTTATATGTATGATTGATGACACTGCAATCGTTACACGAAAAAAAAACTGTTTTTGTTAGGCTGACTATACAAGAGAGAATTAAAATGGTTCTGATTTATGGAGAAGCCGTCAATACTCTCTACGATCAACTTTAATAAAGACCCGACGAGCAAAAGTCTCAGAAGAAAAAACCCAAATCTTCCTTTAAATTCAAATTTTCATGGGGTTGATTTCCAAAATCAGGTATATTTTTGTCATACCACGAGTTAAACGCACAACATGCAGTTCTGGAGTGTTTAAATACGAGCTGGATTTGCCAAGTTGAACATCGGTGTATTTGGACTTAAAGGCAACTTAAATGAGCAAATGTACGGAGGCATATTTGAAATACGACAACACACTGAACTTTCAACATGATGTGTGTTCGTTCTATTCACACCATAAGTTATTTAAATGGTCGCTGGATCGGTAGAGCTGGTCCAGTAAGATAAGAAATTTTGTTATGGAATTTTATTTCGTAGAATGCTTATTGATCGAGATATTTCAGATCAACTTATCCGATATATTAAAGCCCACTAAAAATAAATTGTTACAAGTCTCCTTTAGGAAAAATACTGTATTGGTTATTTTTCTACGAACTAACATTAAAAAATAAGACTATTATTTTTTGTAATTTGTTGTATAAATTGAGCAATATCATAGTTATAAAATTAATTGATTTGTCATGAATTTCGGGATAACATTTAAACATTTTATACACAAAAATAATTATAAAAAAATACACAGATCGTTACCAGAGGTTTAATTGTGTTTGATCTCATTTAAATACTAGGACAGATTATATTCGAGGAACTTTCGGTAACAAATCCAAATAAACCTACTAGCTAAAATATAAATGATTAAGTGAGCTTCAAAAATGATTTTAATTAAAATTAAGCTGTCATGGATGGTCAATATTATAAAAATTTTAATTTGTCGACTACCTATAAGGCAATTATACTTATACTTGTTATTTTACAAAAATTGAACCTGTCTATGCTTCGCTTAGCTCGATTGAGTATTTAACCAAATCATGTTGCCATGATTGTGAAAGGAATAACAAACAAAGCGGAAACACAAAACAGGCTTGGTGGTCATACAGAGGGATAAACACACGAAGTGTTCGTGGTGGCCACTATCAACTACTCCGTTAAAAGAGTAGGCTAAAGTATGAGGGCTGTGGTCCTCCAAGGACGATTTAAAATTTTGAACATGGAACGTAGTTAGTCTCCATCAACTCTTTGAACAAGCATCGAAGTATAAGCTCGACTTCATGGCGCTGCAAAAAACAAGATTAATCGGCAATGACATCGTCGATTACAGTCGCTACGGATTAACTCTCTGTCGAAGCAATAACATGGATAAACATGCATTTAGCGTTGGTTTACTGATTGACAGCCGATGTCGTCCATTCGTGACTGATTTCAAACCTGTCAACGAGGAAAGCCCCGTATCAACTATGCAGAACAGGCAGAAAACATCCAAGTGATAGATACCGATACATAAGAGAAATAGCTACAGAATTCCATCCATGTAGCCATTCGCAATGTAACAGGGAGTTATACAAATGGACCCTAAAACGGTCCTAAAGTGTGGAGGAATTATTACTCTTCGCTTCTAAATAGACAGACACTGAGCAACAACCTTACCGTCAAAATAGCCTTACCACCACCACCAACATATGATGAAGTGCCGGACGTGACAGCGCGGATGAAAAATTACAAGACCACAGGCTACAAGGTTTGCGCAACATAGTCGCGACAAAGTTATCAACATTCAGCGATTTTCGTCCAAACAGATCATAGTCTAGTCGTGTCTTATCTGGGCTCACCAAAGCAGACTGAAAACCCCGATATTGCTAAATGGCGAAGAGGGCATTTGTGACATTTGATTTGGGTTACAACCCGAAAACATAAGCTGGTTTAAAAGATCTAAATAATAGTTTTACGAGTTACACCGCATTCAGCAATTCTAAAAAAGATGTTTTGAACATAAAAAGAAATTATAAATCATAGCTCAATGCGCCACAACAGCTTTTAGAACAAAAAAAATTAACTGGGAAAATCTTATTAGTTTTGGAACTCACTCAGTCAAATTTATATGTAAAAAATAACATGGAAATTGAGACATTGTAACAAAAAACAAAATGTAGGTCATCCTTAAATCTATAAATTCTTTAAATTTAAATAAATTATCTTTACAATTATTTCATTGCACATAAAAAATAATAATTTTTTTTTTTTTTTAAATTATTTGTCGAGCATAAATAAAATAATTTAAAATGCTGAAAAAATGTTTTTTATTTTTATAATTTAAAAAATAGATCGATAATTTATTCAATAAAACAAACAACAAAAGTAAAATCTTAGGTATGTATAAAAAATAAATCACGCGAAAATTTTTGCTTTAAAATTATCAACAAATATAATAAAAATAAATTTAAAAAAAAAAAAAAATCGAAGCAAACTGGATACTTATTTATGGAATGTAAAATGTTTTTCGAGGTAATTCTGGAATGGTCTTAAAATAAACTTTTACTTTAAAATAATCGTACAAATGGAATTATTAAACACCATTCCCATGTTACATTAATGATGTTGTTCTTGTTTTAATGTTTTATAACGATCTTTTTCTAAATTATTATCAGGTGGTTCACATTCAAATGATGTCATCGCTAATGAATTTTCATTTAGTACGTTACACGTTTGTAATAGCATAATAATTTTTAAATTTTTATTAAATGGACACGTTACCTGTTTCCATGTAATGAATTCGGTTACTTGTTTAGCCAATTGCCAAAATTTTTCAAAATTTATATGACCATTTGGTAATTTACTCGAACAGCCTTCATTTAAAAAGTATAAATCTTTAACGAGAAGACTAAAAAATGGTATAACAATACGTTGTCGTTCGTCTGTGGCGCCTGCACTTCGCCACATTGCTGCTTTAAGTGTCGAACGATAACTATTAAAATTACTACTTGGATCCATTTGGTGTTCCAAAATAGAAAATTTTGCCGATTGAATTTTCGCCCACTAAAATAATGTAAAACCGTATAATAAATATTTGCAATATTTGTGATTTAAAATAAAAATTAGAACATACCGTTTTTTTTAGTCGCAGAATCGGTGCCATGTTTAATCCAGCAATTATTGCCATTAAACTATTAAAATTGCCAATATTAAAACATTCACGAGCTGTTTCAATCCAATATTCAATCAATCGGATACGCTGTTTTTTCTTTGAAAACCTAACAATTTCGCTTGCTACTAAATAACTTAAACGATTAAACCATTGAACGTATGCTTCCAAATTTTTTGTTTTTTTAACATCTTTTATTGTTGTCGTTACATTTGGATTATCTTTGGCAAATGCTTGAACAAATTCTTCGGGACCAATATGATATAATCGTTCCAGCTCTATATGAGTTAATTGTTGTGCTAAATATGATGGATTTGGGCATAGTTCTGTCAAATCAATACCATTAATTGAATTTTGAAATATGTTTGATGTTGGCGATGTGGTTGATGTTGATATAGATAATGACGATAAACTTGCCGAATTTTGATCAATTTGCGAACCAACACCACCACCACCACCACCCGCACTGGTAAATTGTTGCGATGAATGATAGTTTATGGTACTCGATTGTGAATTATTTTGACAAGAATTTGTCACTACGTTACAACTATTTATTAATAATTCGGTATCAATTAAATTATTTAAATTTAATTCACCTAAATTTATTTTACGTAAAAATTCTTCGTAATTATCTAAAATTTTTAAACGTTGCAATAAATTTTGTAGTAGTTTTGAGCATTCTTTCGATAATTTTGGATTTATTTTAATTAATTTTTGTGTCATATATCGTACATGTTGCATTATACGATCATCACGAAAATCATATGGAAATATTTCCATCCATTCCGTTAACAATTGTATAAATTGATTTGAAAAATTTATTAAATTTTCTTTATTGCCTGAACTTCCATCATCCGATGTTTCTAAAGTATTATTTAAATCCTGTTGTTTGTCGCATAGCAAACATATTTGTTCTAATAATTCGTACGGTTTTATAAAAAGCCGTGAACTTAATAAAAAAGCAAATAAATAAGATTTATCGGGATAATATAATCCGGTTGGAACCATATGTTGAATTAGAGCTTGAAGTGAACCCGATACCAAATTACCGTCACGATAAACTAATGAATTTTGATCGGTAAATTCAAATGATTTTACCGTCGTTCCGCATTCCGTCGATGTTAATTCTGGTGTAAGGGGGGAAACATTCGATTTTTTACCATTTTGCGGTTGACTGTGTTGTTTATTTACAGTTTGATTTTGCGTCGTCACCGTACCAAATATTGTGGGCTGAAAAAAACATAACAAAAATATCAAGAAATATATCAAATTTTAAAATAATTTGCTAACCATAAATTTCTGTGGTTCACCAAAATAGTAAAAATTTGATTGTGAGTTGGCGGCGACAGGTGAATCATTATTGGACAGACAAAGAAGATCATAGTATGAAGATGATAAAGATTCTTTGGTTGAGAGATTCGTGTCATCATGATGACCTGAGTCTACACTAATTGTATTAAATTGATTTATAAGAAAATCGCTGTTTAACGTCGATGAAGATGTTAACGAGGCGTCCGTTTCGTCAATTGAACAATTCGAATTTGATGATAGTGTCGTTGGCGAAACAAATGTGGCTGGTCGACAGCTGCTGTTCTTGTCACTATTTTTTTTACCAAGCAAATTTAAATTTAAGTATGGTTCTAAGATTTCGCTGCATGATGATGTGTAATAATTATTTTCTTTTTTCTCTAATAATTTTTCATTCAGTAATTGACCATTACATTCGATTTTAATTTCTTCTTTTTCGATAATAGTCGATTTGACCGAAAGTGATGTTTCCAATTGAACCGATTTATTTAATATTCCTGCTTTGATTAGAATATCGTTAATTAGACTACATGAAGGTATCTGGCCCGTTACAAGTAATTTTTGTAACGCATCATGATTATTATCATCTAATTTTACTGGTATTCCATTTATTAATAATATTTCTTCTTGTTTTATTGATGATTTTGTTTCGCAATCAACAATTTCTATGCCTTTTCCTAATATTGATTCCACCGTATCTATTAACGCTTCATCATCCATGATCTCAGGTTAGATGTAATGCACATCATTACATCATTGTGCCATTCCTTTAAGGTTTAAGTTTATAAAAAATAATTGTGTTATAATACACAAAATTTTGATACATCTAATCAAATAAATCTAGTAATTACAAGAAGACCAATTCAAAAATTTTGAGCCTACCAAATCAATTCCCATAGTCGCATAACTTCATAAGATTAGAGCATAAAGATTTAAAAAGTATGAACACGTTTTGCAATTCGCAACATCTTTGGCGCCGTGATTAAAACTGCATTGTTTGGATATAAAAGAGACTTTACATCACTTAATCGCGATCGGTGACGACGCTGAACAAAACTATGACACTCTGAAGGATGGCTGAAGCAATGCAGTGTGTAGATAAAGATGGGGATGAGGTTTGCGGCCCCAGAAAAGATTTTCTGGGAAAGATATGGTTTCAAAAAATACGATGTATGTCGCTAGCTATGAATTTGCTGCCAACAAACACACTACATGATCTATCTTATAGTTTAAAGTTATTTGTATAAAAAAACATAAAAAAGAGAAATTATAAAATAAAATTTGTTGTTTGCCAGAAGTACTCGTACGCTTAAAATGTGTTATCCTACCCGGTTGGTCATATCACATCAAGGCGACTTTATGACTTTGAATATTATGCTAGCACATTTAAATTCATAAATTGGTCCCTGTGGTTGGGGGACAGTCTTCCATGCATCGGCAAAGACTTCTAAACGATAATGTTATCATTAGAATTTCACCACAGCCTCCTTGGCTTATCGTAGGAGGCGACTAAACAAAGGTTGGATCGCTGGGCTGAATATCCGCATCCGTAAAAAACCCAGTTGTTAAAACTAGCCCCACGCCTATGATAACGGACACCCAGTTTAAGATTGGTACGTGGAACGTGGCAGTCGTTAAGAAAACCAGGCGCCTTTGATGGCACTATATCAGCCATGAAAGAGTATCATTTGGAACTCGTTGCTCTCCAGGAAACTCGGTTGCCAAAAAGCAAAGACTCTGTGTACCAAGGCTATGCAATGATCCACAGTGGAGATGATCTCAGCAATCATGGGGTTGCTTAGAATTCTCCTTGGGCTCAAGGTAAAAAAGACTTACATTTCAAAGCAGTTGATAATCGTATGTGTAAGCCACGTTTACGCATGCGTCTAGCCAACCGGCCAATCATTTGTGTTCATGCGCCCACTGATGTAGGCAAACCCAAAAATAAAGACTCATTTTACATGAATTTGGATGATCTGATGGGATCCATACCGCACAACGTCAGAATAGTGATTGGTGATTTTAATGCTAGAGAGCTGGCAAAAATCAGACTGACTTATGTGAAAACATAGGTCCATTTTCCCGACACGCTCTAGCGACAGAAAAAATGATGTACTTTGCGATCGCGCACATTCTTTCCTCACATAAATTTCGGTACTTGCTAGAAGAACCGCCAAGCGAATTTGTAGACAAAAAAAGTCATCGGACTGAACCATACCTTCAGACCTAGATCTATCGCCCTTCGGGACCAGGATTAAACCAGAAAACCTCAGTGTTAACATCGATGCAGTGCTCGACATTTGGACGGAGCATTTCTCTGATTTACTAAATGTTCAACAAGTGTCAAATGCTGTATTTGAAAGTTGGCAAATAAAGACTGCGGAGATGTGCATAGAGGACCCATGCTATGAGGAATTCACACTAGCCATGCAGAGACTAAAACGAAACTGTTCCACTGGGTTTAATTGTATTAATTCCGACCTCTGGATATTCGGAGGGGATACTTTGTGGAACTATTTTTCAATCTTATTCGATTAGTAAGGAAAAGCGAAGTAATGCCTGATCAATGAAAAGTGGATGTTGTTGAGGATGATTCTGTCTAAATATTACATCTCGTGACGTACATCGGGTGTTCTTGGATTTCCAACCTATGACTCAATTCATCGGGATAGTCTATATGATTTGCTTTGCAATGTCTGGGAATACCTAACAAATATGTGCGTTTATGTAAAATGACAGAAATGCAGTCAGAATGTTGTGTTTAAGATGAGAACAAGCTGGGGTATGGCAAGGAGATGATCTGTCCCCGATACTGTTTAATCTCATGTTAGAATTTATCTTTCGTAAAAGTGAAACATCTCAGGATAACATCTTGCACCGTCACTCCAACTAGATTCTGGCATATGCAGATGATATCTGTGTAATTGGATTGAATGGCAACGTTGTCAGAGATCTACTGGATCTACTTGTACGAATCCGTTGGTCTTAAAATCAATGGTTTTAGAAACTAAGACGTAATGGATTTTAGTAGTGGTGGACACATTTGAAAAAGTGGCAAGTTTCACTCTTAATACCGTGTAATCTCTTTTGGAGTCTCGAAACTATTCCCAATTCTTAAACTCAAGATCGACGCCTATATGTTCTCTGTAACTATCCATATGCAGATTGAATTGCCCTTACCATTCTGTACTGACGTGGACAACGGTTCATCCCATAGATTCAGCACTTAAACGGAAGGTTTATAGAGGGGTTCAGTTCTGTCGAAATCAATGTTTGTAGCTTAAGCACTGCGAACAACCTAATTTATTACGATTTTCAGCAATCATTTAACCGTTACGAAAAAAAGATTTAATATTTTCAGAGTAAGAAAACTGCAAATATAAATGCTTAAATATTGGCCACAAATTATCTGGCCGTATCTTTAAATGTTTATATGAAAATACATAAAAATCTTATAAGACATAAAATCACTAGTATTTTACCTTTTCCTACTAACAAAAATAATGATATCCTAGCAAAAATGAATTGTTTTAACTTTATTTTATTATGTTTTAGATTCAAATTCATATTATTTTTGTCAACCTACATAGCCTCAAACAAATATTTGCACAAAGTTTCGTACCTACCCTGTGCACTTTCTTTTTCCACTTTATTTTACACAATTTATATTTTAATTTTACACAATAACACGTACATACGATAATTATATTGTAAACTTTAAAATATCAGTTTATATTTTGATAATTATATAGTTTTTTAATTTAGACGCATTTCATTTAAATGCATGTTCACAAAATTAAAATATATACACTATACAACTACTTACGCTTTACAGCCATGTTTGTTATGTTATGAATTTGTTATTTTTTTTTATTTTTACCCTCCTACCCATAGAAAAACCCATGCAGCATATTTAGATGTAAACGAAACAAAAAGGTATATTAGTATTAAAACTACAAAAATAAATGGAAATGCGATTTATATAAATGGAAGTTTTAGATTACATTTTGTTGTTATTTACCGCCATATTTTTACTTGCAAGTATACACTAATTAGATATACAATTTATCTAGTTATAGCGCAAAACTAATATAACATCAAATAGTAAAAGTTTTAATACAGAATTATTAATTAATACGTGCGTGTCAATATGAAACGCATATTTAATTTTCTTCAGAACAGAACTACTTATTACTTTCATTATTTGAAGTCTTATTAGTTTTACGCTAAATCTATAAATTGTGTATCTAATTAGTATTCACTTACAAATAAAAATATGACAGTAAATAACAAAAAAAAGGTAATTTAAAATATACATTTTTAAGTCCCATTTCCTTTTTTACAAAGTTGCATATAAGAAAGAGGCTAAAGAACCTTTTTATTTCGATTACATGGCCAGTATACGGCATTGCATGTCAATATAACAACTTTTTTAAGCTTGTTATATTGGTAAATAAGTAAAATGTCCCGTTAGCTTGTTTTCGTACGAGTGCTTTAAGGAGATGAACAAGATGGATTCTACAATTGAAATTTATTCGTTAAACTGTCGAATTTACTTTTTATAACATCATAATATGTAAAGGTTGCTTTTTGAGATGGTATCGTAGCTTTCTATTTATTTAGGACCATAACAAGCCGAAAAACAATAAAAATGTCTCATCTTTCAAGTATATTCTATTAATTTACATTTTCCTCTTTTCTACGAGACATTTTCCTCTTTTCTACATTTGGAATGTTAGTAAATAAATAGAATATCACGACGTTAGCATGTTTTTGTGCAGGACTGCCTTAATAAGAAATTTCGCCGTGAATATTTGGTGTTTACTTTTAGAGAGCCACAGATATTTATATTGCAGATTAGGCACTTACCCGTAATTTTGGTGTCTGTTTTAATCCAATGGCTGGTTGACTTCGATTACCCTATAAACAAATTAGGTTTAAGTTGATTTTGTATTAAAAAAATATAAGTAAATTTCTTTATATTCAATTGGTAAGCATTATAATTTGCCTACCATTCCACTACTCGAATCGTCCCATTTATACGATTGTTGCGGCAAACGTTTCTCGATCAAAAATTTATCCTGTATACATTTCATCTGTTGTTTCATTTCCTCTTGAAGTTTTAATTGAATTTTCATTTGGGTAGCATTCGATACAATAGTTGATGGCTGTGAATATTGCAAATGGTGCTGAGCACCATCACGATCATTTTCATCGTGACTTTTTATATTATTCAACGTGGGCGTTGCAAATCGATTTGGACTTTGAGAATTTTCTTTTTCCAACCGTTGAACTAAAATGTGTTCCAACTGTTTGGATGATTGTTGATATTGTACAATATTTTGAATATTTTGTGGTTTAATATTAGTAAAATTTCCTGTTGAATTTTCTAAATTCGGTTGATGTGGTAATTTCGATGTTGTTGTGGCAGTGGCCGTATTCTGTGAGCTTAACCAACTCTCGTCTTTGAAACCATTTGAATTCGATGAACTTAGCGAAATATTACTATCATATTTTATATTTGTTGAAATTTTATCGGTGTGACATGGATTCGTTGTAGTGCCAATCGTATTCATTAAAATTCCACAACAATCATTCGAACAATTTAGTGATGATGATGATGAAGATGTGATCGCTACCGATCCTAATGGGCCAATTACATTTTTATTATTATTTTTTGGTAATTTAACATTATTAGTTTCGTATTCGCATATACGTTGGCTTAATTTTTTTACGTTTGCATTGTTTTCGGTGGCCCCGGTTGATATGTTGAGTTGTTGTTGTTGTGCGGCACAGGATTGTTGTACCATTGGCGCTGGTGGCGGTGGAATATTGATTGGTTTTGTTGGTATAGCAGGTTTTGTCCTTTTTTGTTGTTCATATTTATCTTGATTTAACATAACTTTTGGCACACACACCTGGTTAATATTTACAATTTATTTTAATTTAAAAAAAAAAAAATTGAGGGAAATAGTCCCGAAAATTTTTTATTTATTTTTTTTTTTTTGTTATTCCGTCACAACTTTAGAGTATCCTTTTTCGATTTGTTATTTGTTGTTGTTATTATTTTGCATTTCCACCATTTTTCCTATTTTCTTTTATTATTATATATAGTTTTCCTTTTGTGTCGTAAAATCGCATCGGGCAAGCATTTTATTTAAAAAGGGGATAGGTTTTAGCACAATATATATTATGGCCAAATTTTAGAACATACATATTTTTAACAATTGAATATAAAACTTTTATTAAATAAAAACTATAATACACGTACCTTTCCATCCAAACTATTGTTATAGCATCGAATTATTCCGAGGGCATGAGTCTGATATTCTCGAATCAGTATATCATGCTGTAATTCTATTCGATTTATGGCAACTAATAAATCCTGTTTTATACTACAATCCTGTTCCAGTAACGCCATTCTTAATACATTAAGCTTTCGTTTTTCGGTTTCAAGAAGTAAATTTGTCACCTCTAACTGTACATCGTATATCTTTGTATTAGAACCCGCCAATTTATTTAAATAATTCACATCGTCGTTATTTTTTTGATTCCTTAGTAGGATGCCTGCTGACGACGAGCTCATAATTTATTTAACTAAACTTATTTAAGTCAAATGTCTTAATACGACACAATCTTATAACTTATAACACATGTACATGCGAGTATATACAAAAAATAGTGAGAGTGAAAGTAAAAACACAAATTTTTGTTTATTTTTCTGTAAGCGACGGTTCATTGGTCTCGCGATAATTAAAAAAACAAATATATATATATATATATATATATATATATATATATATATATATATATATATATATATATATATATACACTTATATAAATACAAAATAAATAATTTGCGCCTAGCCTACTAAATCACCTCACGTTCAGACGACATACGCGATGTCAGTCTATAGTGAAAGTAATAAAACAAATTGTTTTTTGCGGGTCATTATTGGCTCGTACCGTATGACGTATTCAATACTGATCTAGCAGTGTTTTAAAATGGCTTCTAGATTTTTGCATTGATTTCTATTTGGGGCTATTGCCTTTAGTTTCCCCCATGTTTTGTCAATGTATTTCACTTCGGTTAGCACCTTTCTCTTCAGAATTTTTAATTTTTCAGTTTCACTGTCGATTCCATTCTAGCGACTTTTAAAATAATTAATTTTATGTCCACAAGGTCATAACCACTTTCGTTTTTTGTTGTTTTTGGAACTTTCCTCAGTGTTTCTTAACATGCCGGTTGATCTTCGGTGGAATTCGTTTAAGTACGATCATGGACGGCAAGTATTTTATATTGTTGACAATAGAGATGCGTCACCATCATCTGGAAGCACGTTATTTTGTTCTCTATATTTATGCAACGGTCCATTTCTTTGGTACCGTGGGTTTGGCAGTCTATAGAATATTTTCTTTGGATTTCACCGGTCATAATATGTTGTCATTTTCCTGGTGGAATTTTTATGAGCAAGCACAGTTCTTTGTTCTGCCATCTGGCGATGTGCAGAGTCCATTCCGTTGGCATGTTTACCTATGATAATCCTGATAGGAATTGTGTTTTTGTTACTGTTGTTAATATATTCACGACTAGATCGTATGTGTCTGGTCTGCCAGAGAACATCAGATAATTTTCAATGCTTGTTTTTTTGCAGTTTCTTTAGTATTCGTTTCTGTAATCATCTTGAATCCGGGTTTGCTCCTTTTTCTATTGTTCTCTTAATGACGGGTGCGAATTACTAGGCTTCGCTAGTTTTTTGGCTAACGACGACTGAGAGCCCGCTTTCCTTCATGTTTCTTCCTTATCTATTTTCTTCATGATGGATTGTTTTGTTCTGGATTTCCCACCCATATACTGATGACAAAAGTAAATTTGCTCATACGCATTCAGTCATACGCTGATCATTTCCAGTTACGACGGCCGGGTCATTCCGTTTGTTTAATTAGCCAATCAGTGCCTTTGATTAGTGGTTATACTTTTGGCGTTATCGAGGATGCAGTGCGAGGAGCTTGTACAACCGTCGCACCCCAAAGGTCCTATACATGGACGAAAATAAAACCAAGAGAGAGTATGCTCGCCTAGTGCATATAGTCTCACGCTTAGCTAAAAGTCGCTCAAAGAAGCCGTAATAGGCTAACATTTTTTTTCCTTTATCTCCTATTTGGGGCTATTGCTTTAATTTCCGCCCATGATTTTCCCAGGTGTTTTACCTCTGCTAGCATCGTTCTCTTCAATGTCATTGCTGGCCTTCCTACCTTTCTTTTTCCTTGTGGATTCCAGTTTAATGACATCCTCGTTATATCACTTGATGCCTTTCTCAGTGTGTAGCCAATTCATCTCCATTTTCATCGCTTTATTTCGGTCTCAATGTTTGACTGACATGTTGTTCTGTGCAGATTGTGTTAGGCCAGAAGCACTTAAGTATTAATCGAAGGCATTTGTTTACGAACACCTGTAGCTTCTGTATGATTTTTCCTGTATGCTCCCATATCTCACACCCATACAGTAGTTCCGATTTTACACATGAATTGAACATTCGTATCTTGGTCTTGGCGACAGGACAGAAGTATTCCAGACTTTGTGTAGCATGTTGAATGTATGTCTGGCTTTATTTATACGTTTGTGTATGTCTTCTTCTGTTCCACCTGCTTCCGTTATTGTGCAACCAAGGTATACGAATTCATTTACATCTTCAATTAGTATATTGTTGATGTGCATCGGAGTACGCAACCTTGCCTTACTCCTCAAATGTTGTAGTATGTCTCACTTTGTTTGCCTTTGTATTGAATTCGGTTCCCAGCATCCCGATACATTTCTTGTATAAGTTCAATTAATTTCTTTGGGATGCCAATTTCACAAAGTGTCTGCCATATTGCGTTCCTGTTTATCGTATCGAATGCGCGTTCGAAATCGACGAAAAGCATATGCAATGGTGAATTCCATTCATTGGATTGCTCAGTGATGATACAGATTGTGTTGATGTGATCAGTGCAACTTCTTCCTGGTCTAAATCCAGCTTGTTCGTTTCTTAATTTTGCATTGATCGTAGTTGAAATTCTGTCAAGGATGATCATTGCGAGTACCTTTATTGTTGTGTTAAGGAGGGAGATACCTCTTAGGTCACATTTCTTGGGTATCGTAATTATCAAGCCTTCTTTTCATTTCAGTGGAATTCTCCCAGAATTCCAGACTTCTTGGTGTTAATATGCTTGCAGTTGTAGATGAATCTCCTTTGAATATTTCGGTGGTTATATTGTCTGTTCCAGCGGTCTTATTGCTCTTCAGTCTACTAATAACATCTTTAACTTCCCGTTCCGTTGGTGGAAGGGTGTTGCTAGTTTCGTTATTGATGACTGGAGATTTTCGGGGTCGGCGACGACGACTTTTTGCCATCTTTTTACTTGACGCGCCGTTTCCTCGTATCTACGTTTCACCTCTTTCGTGTTATGTTGGCACATTTGCAACTTAAATTGACGGCATTCCTCAACTTTCTGCCATGTATCATCACTAATCCAAGGTTTCTGATTGTATCCTCTGTAGCCGAGTACGTCCGTGGCAGTCTTGATGTAGGCCTTTTCTGTTTGGTTCCATCTTTCTTCTATACGGGTGGCTTCAGACTGAAGATTGAGTTGGAGCGTTTAATTATAAGTGTTTTTTGTTTCAGTGTCTCTCAATCTATTTGTGTTAAATTCCCTCCTATTTGTTCTCGAATGTTTCACAGCTGCTAGCTTGATTTTGAATTGTGCTATTACCAGTTAATGATCGCTGTGTAGATATGCGTTCCTCATTGTTCTTACAAATTGTAGTGATGTGAGGAATTTCTTACTGATCATTACGTGATCTATCTGATTTTTAGTTCTGCCATCCGTGATGTCCATGTGTATTTATGCATATTTTCGTGTGGAAATCTACTGCCGCCTATGAACAATTGATTTGTGATACAGAAGTCTTTCTCCATTGTTATTTCGCACATAATCCAATGCATGTTACTTCCCATGATAGTGGTTAGGTTGATGGTGTCTGTACCAATTTTTGCATTGAAATCTCCTTGTATAATTTTGACGTCATTTCTGTGCGTTCTTGCATTGTGGCTTGTAACTGCTCGTAGAACTCATATTTTGTTGTATCTTCTGCATCTTCTGTTGGGGCATAGCACTGAATGATAGTTGTGTTTCTTATTTTTGAATGGAACCTTGCCACTATAATTCTGATGTTAACTGGTTGCCATTCCATCAATGCTTTCTTTGCTTTATTTGTTGTTAATGTGCCCACGCCTTGTTCATGTGTGTCGTCTCTACCAGCTAATACATATAATTTCCATTGCTCCATTGCTCGTGTTTATTTCTCCACTGTTTTTCCATCTGACTTCACTGAGGCCGAGAATCTCGATGTTATAACGTTTCATTTCCTTCTGTACTTGCGCTAGCCTTGATGTTTCTGTAAGAGTTCTGCTGTTCTAGTTTCCGATTCGTGTCCGTGTACGCCAAGGGTCGATATTTGTGTTGGTGTTCGGTTTGTGTTGTTATTTGTAATAGTATTCGTTTCTGTAATCATTTTGGTTTCAGATTAATAAATGATTGGGCCATTGAATCCTAGCCAGTTTCCAGGTTCTCATTCTTTTTCATTTTGTGTATTTTTTCTTCTTAGATGTTCCCAAGCGGTCAAACCAAATGTGTACTAACCTTGCACATGGTTGCTTGATGTTGTTCATGAATGGTTTAACGGCTCTTCTGTCTCCTCTACTCAAACGGAAAGCCTAAAAATATAAATAGAAAATTAAAATATATATTTCACAAAAAACTTATGTTTGCTTCTTGACAGGTCAACGGACACGTGATGATTCATATATAATAAAACTAGTTCCAAAAATTTGCCGCATGGCAAATGTAGGAAACCTCCTCCAATCCCAGAAACACTCAATTACCTAAATTTTATGTTAAAAGCCAAAATATAAAGGCCAAAGTCAAAAATAACCAGCTTATTCAAGATTGTGAAATTATTGTAAATGGTTCAGACTAAGGATATCCAGTTCATATTGAATTGGAGACCAGTTTAATATGGTTCTTAATTCAGTCATCGATAATGATATTGAAAGAAATTCAAAACTAACCATAGATGATCTAATAACCGGATCTCAATTAAGTATTATGACCTCATTGAGAATGCCTGGAACCTGATATATATGCAAAAAAAAATTTAACAGCGATTTCATAGTGGCCACCATTCAACCACATACATATAATGAATTTCATTTATTTTTTTCTGAATTGTATACAATAAAGTTTGATATGACTTTTTAAAATAACTAATGTTGCCATTTTGCTGCACACAAATGGTTGTTAAATAATAATAAAACAATAATTAAACGATAAATAATTTTTTAGCACCGTTACCGTTTACACTTGCAGATTATGGTGCCTCTAGTGGCAGTTAAAATATTAAATTGCTTAAAAAGTTTGTTGTGCTGCCATCTAGCATCTAACCTGAAAACCGTAAATAAATAATTGTTTGCTGGCAGCACTATAAATTACCATAAATAAAATTAAAAAAAACAAATTTTTGTTCCTACAAAAAAATTAATCGCAGTCAGCAGCCATTATACTTGTCATATGTAGAAAAAATAAAACATTAGAGATATAATATATAAAGAAACTATTTTTAAATAATATAAATAAAATTATAAAAAACTGTTTTTAAAAAAATAGTAATTCGTAATTTCGGTGTTGTGATATTAAAATTATATTTATTTTTACACTTATAAGCTATGGTTATTTATTAAAAAATTTTATGTGCAACTAGGAGTTTTTTTTTTATAGGATCTCTAAGATATTTTATTGTTAATTTAGTAATTATATGATTTGTAATAATGTATTTTGATTATTCATTATGACGATATGGATATATACAAATGTTTTTTTCTCGTCTATTTAGATACAAATAATATATAAATACATTAAGAAGGATTTAAATCTCCAGCGATGTCAACTCCAGCACGTCGTAGACTTATGAGAGACTTTAAAAGGTAAATTATAATAAGTTTGTCAAATATTGGTTAGGTCTTCGTTAACTGGGGCTCCGCATTCATTAATCATGGATTTTGAATAAATGGCGGCCATTTGCAATTTTCTATTATGGGATAAAATTAAATTAAATGTTTGTGAAATATACGTTCTTAGACCAAACATTACTATTTATATATATATATATATATATATATATATATATATATATATATATATATATATTTTATTTTATAAAATTTTATTATTATGTACACTAGTATATAATATAAAAATTTAACAAAGAAAATGATTAATAATTAGGTCAATGTTATAATCAAGGTTAGTAGTGGATGGATTGTAATATAATGAATTTATTTTTAAATCAATTTTAGACTACAAGAGGATCCACCTACCGGTGTTTCAGGTGCACCAACCGATAATAACATAATGATATGGAACGCTGTTATATTTGGGCCACACGATACACCATTCGAAGATGGTACATTTAAATTAACAATAGAATTTACTGAAGAATATCCAAATAAACCGCCAACAGTACGTTTTGTATCGAAAATGTTCCATCCAAATGTTTATGCCGATGGTGGTATATGTTTGGATATATTACAAAATCGATGGAGTCCCACATACGATGTTTCAGCGATTTTAACATCAATACAAGTAAGTTTATTGTTTCATTTTATGTATATTATTTACTTTATTATTAGATAAAAAATAAATTAAAATATACAATTTACAGTCACTTCTCAGTGATCCAAATCCAAATTCACCAGCGAATTCGATGGCTGCTCAACTTTACAAAGAAAATCGTAGGGAATATGAGAAAAGAGTTAAAGCATGTGTTGAACAGAGCTTTATCGATTAGTAATGTAATAATTAAATTTGTTTTATATAAATTAACTTTTTAATTATTAAATAATACATATGTTACATCATACAAGTAAATCAAGAAATATATATTTCTATATAAATCTTTATAAAGCTGTTAAAGAAACCGAGTAAAATTTTTAAATTATCTACAAATTCTATGCATTGACATGTTTTGCGCGAAAATCTAAAAAAAAAAAAATTATATATACATTTGATTAAATATACAAAAATGATTCTACTTGTTTGTAAATATATTAATTTATCTTTTAAATACTAATGTCGCATCGTTATTATTTATATACAGCCCAGCCCAGTCCGGCTTCCTTTCTATCCTTTCAACAATTTATAAATTTTAAAATTAGTCCCTAATACACATAGCTTTGAGCTCAAAATCAACCTGTCGTGTATGTAGGTAATAAACAATTACGCAAAAAATAGGACTACTGCAGTCTAATCATATATGTTAAGGTTACTTTTTGTTTTTGGGAGAGAAACCAATAAAACTAAACAATTTATACACAAAATAATATTTGTTTTAATTTAACATCACATACGTGTAGATTTAGTAACTAAATATAATATGTGAGGCTCGGACCTTTATTTAGCCCGTGCGCCACCATATAGTCATTGATAATATTTATTCTGATGGTTTTGGTTTATCGAATAAGTATTCTTTGACCATGGTGTATGTTAAACCTAATGTTAAACTAGCAACCACTGTACCCTGAGCAGCGACTCTTAATTGCATTAAAAAAACGCTAGTGCTCATATTCCCACGGGTTTTAAATTTATATACGCCAATGCCACACGCTGTTACCAAGCCCGCCAACCCTAAAGATTAGAAAAATTTAGTTTGAAGGACATATGTGCGAATTATATAATTTCATTATGAACTCAGGTAAAACGAAAATTATAATGATATATATATACATTATAATGTAATGCAAATTTAATATAAATTACCAAACCTATAAGCATGAAGGGTGATTCCTTTGATTTACGGGCCAATTTACTTGCACTGCTCTCATCTGGGTAATCAAATATTTGCTTTGAATTCATCGTTTATTGTCCAGTAAAATTGAAACGTGTGATATTTTATCGATTTTTATTTAAAATTATATAGATATATAACTGATTGATTTGATTTATTAGATAATACTGTTTTTATATCACTTTTTTGTGACAATTGCATTTGTATTATTTTTTATTCAAATAATGACACTTCAATAAAACTATTTCATGATTCAGTCGTTCGATTTTTGACATAAACAATTAAAAGTATTGCCAGACGTTAAATAATGTATGTGGTAAAAATGAAAATTGTTTATCGAAACAATTTTCATTTAAACCCAACAAACATAATACAGTTCGCCTAAATTTAGTTTCAGGTATTACTTTTTCCTAAATGTTACCTATGTATATATATATACATATTTATACTAAACGAAAAGAGACATCTATCATAGAAAACATCATATATAGCCCAACAGACTAAAACGAGTATATTTTGCTGATATGTACAACGGTTTACACCAGTACCCAATAGGTATGATAGCAAATTGGCCCATTTGAACTATATATAGAGGTCGCTATGATATGATATGATTTGTTTTTGTAGAATTTTTCCAAATGTATTTCCGACAAGCAAAAAATGCTGTACAACGCTGAATAATCTATATAAAAAGGGAAATCCCCTTAATTTCTTATAGGATATGTATTTCAACGAGAAATTTATCATTTATGTCTTTTGTTTCAATGAGTAAAGTTTTTTTTTTTTTTTTTTTTAATTTTTAATCCTTACAATTTTTCTGGGGCCGAAGCTCACCCAACTCTTTCGCGGTTATTTTAACGTCCTTACTTTACGCCAACTAGGGCCAAATCGAGGACGCACGAATACAGGTTCGCGATTGTTGAATATCCCATCTGCGCAATGCATTGCTCCATGCCAGCCTGTACTGACATGGACGATGGTTCGGCCCATAGACTCTGCACTCCAACAGGGGGTCATAGTTGTGTTCATCGTCATCACCGATCGAAATCAGGTGATGAAAAATCCCTTTTGCAACCCTCCCCTGTTGGGATTCGAACCCGGTACCTCCCGCCCCAAACACCGCAGCTTTAACCACTGCGCCAATTGCTCGGTAATGAGTAAAGTTGTTTGCAGAACAAGTAAAATATACTTTTTTAAATCATTATATATTTTTTTTTAATTTGAGTGTGCAGTGTAATTTGTAATTAAAATAATCATTTACTGTGAATAGTTAAATTATAATTGAAGTTTAAAGATTTGAAAATGGCGTCCACTAACACGTCGAAATCTACAAGAACCTCAGCTGGAGTTTGGCTAATTGAGAAGTCAACAGAAAGTCTATCCCATGCAAGGCTTCCATCAAAAGGGGATGTTCTTAATTCCATTATATGGTGATTCCATTATCACCATTTAGAACAAGAAATGACTGTAAAGCAAAGTATTCGGAATGCGGTAGCTGGAGTGATGAAAATTTGGGAAAAAGCCAGAATTCTCTTTCTCCCAAAGGATTAACTCAGTCGAAAGGAAATTAAACAAACTTGTTGGTAAATATTTGCTTCTAATAACGAATTGGAAAACCAATCTCGAAACTTGTCGAATGACAGAAAACATACTCAAAGCAGATTTCGTTGAAATATTTGACATAGCAGTTAAGGACGCATTAACTATAATGAAAAATAAAGAGGACAAAACATTTCTTATCATGCAAAGAGAAGACAACATGAGCTACAGCATAAAAATATAGAAAACCGAAATCGAAAGAGAGACGCGGAAGCTAAAACCAGGCGACTACTAAATATCCAAAAACAAAAAGCAAACCAAAAAGTTGTTGATACTCTTTCTAAAAATAGCTCCAACACATCATCATGTGATGAGTATCAGGCTCCTTCGACCTCAACCTGCAAGACAAAGGCGAAACTTTCCTTGGAAAAATCTATTTTTACCAAAGATGTTATTGCATCTATTGACCGAGTGAACCTTAGTGATCAAAATACAGTATTTGTTTTTGGATCTGTAGCTCAGGCATTGGGAATACCAATAGGAGATATCTCATTATCACGAAGCACAATACGTCGAACAAGAAACCAAATTCGTAAAAATGTAGTAGAATCGGATCAAGCTTCATTTATTTCACAATGTTTATTTATCTTACACTGGCATGGCAAATTATTTAGCGATATTATTGGTGGAGTACAAAATGTTGAATTAGAAAAACTAATAGGAGTTCCGGAGATCAAAAAGGTACGGGTGAACAACAAGCCAACGCATGCTTATAACTTCTTGACGATTGGTGTCCCAAGGGTCACATTCGCGCACTATGCTTCGATACCACAGGGTTAAACTTAGGTGCATGCTATTTTATTGAAAAAGGCCTTGATAAGGAGCTCATATATCTATATGAGCTTGCCGTCATCACATTTTTGAAGTAATGCTTTCTAATGTTTTTAATGATGTTTTTGGATCATGCGGAGGGCCAGATGTACCAATATTTAAATGCTTTCAGAAACAGTGGTCGAAGTGGCTCCTTTTGCGATTCTTCCACCACTTTTTGTTCGTGTCGATCGCATTCCTCAGGAACCGAAGTTGATTCGCTTTGTTGTTCGTGTTCTATATTTGTATCTACTTCTTCAGTGAAACTCATGGTAATTCCTTTCTCTAAAAATTCGTTCTCGACTTCTTCGGTGCATATTACATCCCTTGACATTATTATCCGTTGTTTTACGAGATCTTACAATCGATAACCGTTTAATCCATAACCTATAAATATTAGTTTACTACTTCGACTGTCTAATTTCCTTAGATATCCTAGGTTTTTTGTAAATTCGTGACTTCCTAGCGTTGTTTCTGTTGTACTTCGATTTAATAAGTATGTTGAAGTACGAATTACTTCTCCCCAAAAGTCCTTACTTAGATTCGAATCGAAAATCAGTGCTCTTGATTTATCCATTAGTGTTCTATTGAGACGTTCCGCTTTCCCATTTAGCTGAGGAGTTTGACTGATAGTATAGTCAAGCACTATACCTCGCCCTTTACACCATGTTTTTATGCCACTCTGAATATACTCTCCTCCATTTTCACATCTTATTTTTGAAGTCTTTAGATTCATAAACGCTTCCACTTCATTCACATATTCCTTCATATATTCGAACACTTCACTTTTATTTTTTAGAAGATACAGCATACTGTAATGAGTGTAATCATCGAGAAATGTTAGAAAGAACGATTTATCATCACACGTTTTTTGTTCTATGGGTCCACAAAGATCCTTATGTATTATTAGTAAAGGTCTTTTGGCTCTTAATCTTTCTGTTTTAAACGGCTTTCTCGTTTGTTTTGGTTTTATGCACACTTCGCAGATTGAATCTAACACATCTAAATCTCTAGTTTTAATTTTCCACTAGCCACATCGAATAGATCATGGGCTTTAAATAAAATTGTCATTTGGAATTTCCAAATCTGGAAAGTTTCATTGTCATCGAGTTTTTCAATTTTTGTTTCTTCTAGAATGTCCGCCATCTTATCGATGAGATTATTTCACTCTCCTTTTTCTTTTTTTTATGATTTCACACTTGTTTTACTTTTATATTGATATCCCTTGTTTAAATTTGTAAATTGTCCTGGACCCTGTTTAACCTGTTCAGGTTAAGTAAATCGATCAAATTAAACAAGTTTTTATTTTATTTTTAATCACTCTCTACTTTATACATTTCTTAAATTATTAATTAAGCTAAACAGATCAAAAATCATAAGACCATCAGCTTCTAGTTTTATAACTTTATTTTGGATTAGTGTTCCTACATTAGAAACTAATCCTGGATACGCTTTGGCTAGTTCGTGGGCAAAAAATTCCGTTAAAATTATATTTTAATATATTAAAATCAGCATATATATTTTAAAAATCATATATATTTTAAAAATCAGCAAAGCTTAACTTTAAAAATGATTTTAAATAATTTATAACCGCAGTGCAATACGATTTGCGAAAGAAATCAATCTCAATTTTAACCAAACCTTCAATTAATTTGAAATGAGTTGAAATTATTCTATAAATAAACAATACCACTCTTATTAAAAAAATTAAAACACTTTTTTTTTTTTTTCAAATTTTATCCTATTTTTTTAATCACTGAACTTTATATACGCCGTACTTAAATGTTTGAATTGAACAAAACTGTCAAATAATAACCGGTGCCCACCTCGCAACATTACCCAACTAACCCAATAAACCATTTGTCGTTAGTAAAAAAAATAAATGAATTAAACCGACACGAAAAACTAATGAATTGTATTTATCTACAGAGGAATAAAATTATGTTTTTAATTATGAAGTTAAAAATTTAGTAGACATAATATATTTTAGAAACAAAGCGGTACATTTGTCTACCGGTTTGTGAATCATTAAAAAGCGGTATATTAAAAAGGAAATGGTAAAAAAGCGGTAGTCTACCGTTAAAAGCGATAGGTCTGGCAACCCTTATATATATATATATATATATATATATATATATATATATATATATATATATATATATATATATATATATATATATATATATTATTGTACGTTTCAAAAATGTATTGGTATAATGTTATGCGACATGTTGTGGTGATGTGCATAGGAATAAAGTAATTTTTATAATAGTTGCTTTCCAAGCGGCCACCGCAAGTAATTATAAGGAGTGCGATTATGTACGCATTTCGACATACTTTTTTTTTACATAAAACTGGTCACATTATCGACATGTTTGACATGTCGAAAGTCGAACAGCTCACATAATCATACCCAAGTACTTAAAGGTGTGTCTTTGCTAAACGTTAACTACTCGTAACTACTCTTACTATTTTATATGAGCAGTTACGAGTAGTTAAAATTTAGCAAAGACATACACCTAATATGAGTTTACACGAATATAGTTTACTAAACTGAAACAATTTATACAGTATATACTACCAACACATACTGTTGGTAGTAGAACTACCAACACATTTACAATACTTCGCTAAAAATTCTAACTATCATGTGCCGGGAACACCGTAAACGGTTCGCTTTTACACCACAAAAATGATTCGTTTACGAATGAAGAGCATTCTTCGTTTATAGTTCGTAAACGGTTCACATTGTTTAAAGGGATGTATGGTGTGTACGTCATTAAAAAACTCGAGAAGTCGAAGAACATAAACAAAATTGTAACGGTTGTTGGAAATGATGATAAAAAATGGTGGAAATGGTGGTATAATACTTCAAAGTTTATACCGGGCTGGGATGATCAGAATTAAATAATTCATCCAGGGCGATCATTCGGTTCCGTATGCTTCTAACAGAAACCGAACAAAAAATGCACAAATCTTTTAATCGAAACCGACCAAAAATCGTTTAAGACAATTTCTGAAACCTCTATACAGTCGGCTTCTGTTCGTTTACAACGATACTTGAGATAGTACTGTAGACGCGATATGAAACACAACTAATCTAGATGTCTCTACTGAGCTTTTTGGGCTAATACGTTAAAAATATTCAAAATTTGTTTGAAACGTAGAGTTATAAATTAAAATATGAGGTTAATGCGCAATTTACATTCAATGAAATCGACTTCTGCAAAAAAACTTGAGATACAACATTGTAAAATTGTTCAAGTACAAAAATAAAATCATGACTTCTGCATAAAAAATCGAAAGCCGAGAAACGAACCAAAAATGAAAATGTCGATATCATAGTTTATAGTTCCAAGTTGTCAATCGACATGTTTTATTATAAATAGACGATTATTTTTGGCAACTATATATTGCTGATTGACGCTCTATATTGCGGGAAAACGGAAAGTAGCCTCAATATACCCTTTCTTCTTGAAAAGCAGGTGAGTTTATGATTTACTTTGAGATGTGTGGTAATACCATAATACCTCAAAAATTGGCATTTATAAGTGTACGAGTTTGATCTTCACGGATAAGTACGAAAGATCGCGTGGATGACATTTAAGAGAAAAGTTATGCGCTCAAAATAGATCTGCATACCAAAGCTAAATGTACAGTGCTGCGATCTATTAAAGGATAGTGGAAATTTGCGAAGCGCAGTAATTGAGACTGTTCGGATAGTGTAAGTTAAAGAATGACTATAGACTTCTTCTCGTAATCGAGCCGAATTGTTAATCTGTTTAGATATCAAATTTTCTTATGATCAAAATCGACATAAGGGCTACTTGCGAACAATAAAATGTATATATATACATTTGACAACTGATAAGACTATTTTTGTTAGTATAATAAATATAAATATATTTTAAAGACGATACCTAGACAATAGATTTTGAGTCGAGTAAGAATGAAGTCTACATTAACCGTTATCATATCGATTGCTATTACAACGATAATCGAAATACAAACACAAATTTTATTGCCGTCAACGGTTTTTCATGTGGTCCGAACCAGTGGAATTATAAATTTTATTCAATTACCAGAATTGCATGCGAATGAATTCAGTTCAAAATGTCAGTTAAAATTATTCGATGGGCCCAATCAAATCTCGATCGATTTAAATAATTTTGTATTTCAACCATATAAATTGAATTCGAGTGAAAATATTAAAAAAATTTCAAGTGATTTGTGTGGTGTACGCCTATATCCGATCAGTAAAATATTAGACGATTGTAAAATTAGTCTTGTTATGGCCTACAATAATGGAACAGAAGTAAACATTTCCTTTGAAATCAACGTTCTTGGTAAGATCGTACAAAGTTTAAAAAAATTTATCATGTTACTCATTATCTCAGTTAGATAAGATCCTAAGTGCAGGTATATATTTGTATCATGGCAATGCGATCGTTTCTAATTTCAGATCAAATTGAAAATATTTCACCCATAAATATATCAAAAACGTTTCCTGGACTTTATCAACTACCGTACGATGTACACTATCATGAGTATGAGGATGAATTAGGTGGACGATACGAAAATCAGAATGATATCTATTTTGGCTCGTACAATTCGGATAAATGGATCGGTCGTGGACTATATCGATATCAAATGAACGAAATCAAAACAATTTATAATTTAATCGACGATGACTTGGAAACGGTTAAATATGCGAAACGTACTACAATAGAAACGGCCGAATCGTACATAATCCAATGTGATTTAAATATTAAGTCGTATAGTGGTATATGCTATGCCCGAAAACCGGATAATTCTTTAGTTAATATTGGTACAGGGCTTTCGTCCGATAAATACACGTCATATGATTCACAAGTGTTGAAAGGTTTTTGTACAATTGAAATTCTAAAACCGTACGATGAACTGGATAAAGGTATATGGAAAATAGTATTTCCCGGTGTAAATGCTGGATGTATTTTTTCGGTTGATGGTGAAAATGAAAAAAAGGCAAGAATTAAAGATATCCTATCGACATTCGATTGTAAGTGGAAACGAATCCATATATAAGTTGTTTAGTTCATTTTTTTTTTTATTTTAAAAGCTCCAATTCAAATTGACGTTGATGTTACACCAACGAGGTCAATCAATTTCGAAACGATAACTATTAAATGTGAATACCCTGATGAAATTGAATTTTGTATTTTACACAATCCGTATGGCCACATTGAATTAGAAGAAACGGAACATAATGCAAAATCAACGATGCTGGGATATTGTACCTATACTGTGAAACCTATACCGGGCCTATGGATATGTAGCATCAAAACGAGAGATTCCGAAATATTAAAATCTATTTACTATCAAATGAATACGTACAATGGCAGTTATATTACAACAAATAGTACGAATGTACGAAAATTCGTTACCGAATCAATTCAGTTAATGTGCCGCACGCGTTTTAAGTATAAAATTGAATATTGTGTATTCGAAAGTCCATCGGGTTTGTGGTATAGTTTTTCGGAAGAAACACGAAACCAGTGAGTGAAATTATTTTTAAATCATTGAATTTTTGATATCAAAAATTATCTTTATAGAATAAATCGGGTTTCATACGTTGGCAAAGGTTTACGTTATGGTGATTGTGGCATTGAACTTCAAAATATTCAACGTGACGATTTTGGGAATTGGACTTGTCACGTTAAAATTAAAAAGCAAACGACGATGTACTCATATCAGAATATAAAATTTACTCTAGTCGAAGATGAAGTTGTAAGTTCGGCCGTGGTTTTAGGATTGAGCATTACATTTGGGATAATTATACTCGGATTGTTCACAAGGTTTATCTACACTAGGTATCGTACGACTCGTAATCGAAATATAAATAGTTCGGATATAGCGATTGAATAAATTTAATTACATATTTCTAAAATAGTTTTTGTTTGAAAATGTCATAAACATGACAAATCTTTTAATTTTACACCAACGTTGTTATCTCGAGTGATAAGAGAACTAAAGTACTTCAACTTTGAGTGCTGGAAAAGGTAGCTCAGTCCTATTACTTGTCACGTATTTGCATCAAATTCGATCGAATTCACCGTTTTATGCCAAATACATAAGAAAATCTTATTTATATTCACTTCGCATGACTTATACTCACTTTCTCAGACACAATTCACCGAAGTTTTTATAAATAAGATTTTATTAAAATAATTAAAAGTTCAAATTCGATCGAATTCACCGTTTTATGCCAAATACATAAGAAAATCTTATTTATATTCACTTTACTCGACAAAAATCACCGAAATTATTATAAATAAGATTTTATTAAAATAATTAAAAGTTCAAATTCGATCGAATTCACCGTTTTATACCAAATATTTAAATTATTTACATTAAAATCTTATTTATATTCACTTTACTCGACAAAAATCACCGAAATTATTATAAATAAGATTTTATTAGAAGTTTATTAAAGTTCAAAATCCATTGATTTCACCGTTTTATGCGAAAAATATAAAAAATTTGCATGAAAATCTTATTTATATTCACTTTACTTGACACAAATCACCAAAACTATTACGAATAAGATTTCATTAAAATAATTAAAAGTTCAAATTCAATCGAATTCACCGTTTTATGCCAAATATTTAAATTTTTTGCATGGAAATATTATTTATATTCACTTTACTCAACACAAATCACCGAAATTATTATAAATACGATTTTATTAGAAGTTTATTAAAGTTCAAAATCCATTGAATTCACCGTTTTATGCCAAAAATATATATAGATATGAAAATCTTATTTATATTCACTTTACTCGACACAAATCAACGAAACTATTATGAATAAGATTTCATTAAAATAATTAAAAGTTAAAATGCGATTGAATTTACCGTTTTATGCTAAATATTTAAATTATTTACATTAAAATCTTATTTATATTCACTTTACTCGACACAAATCACCGAAATTATTATAAATAAGATTTTATTAAAATAATTAAAAATTCAAATTCGATCGAATTCACCGTTTTATGCCAAATATTTAAATTATTTACATAAAAACATAAATAAGATTTTAATAATAAAATTAAAAGTTCAAATTCGATCGAATTCACCGTTTTATGCGAAAAATATAAGAAAATCTTATTCACATTCACTTTACTCGACACAAATCACCGAAATTATTATAAATACGATTTTATTACAAGTTTATTAAAGTTCAAAATCCATTGAATTCACCGTTTTAGCCAAAAATATACAGATATGAAAATCTTATTTATATTCACTTTACTCGACACAAATCACCGAAATTATTATAAATACGATTTTATTACAAGTTTATTAAAGTTCAAAATTCAGTGAATTCACCGTTTTATGACTAACACATAAGAAAATCTTATTTATATTCACTTTACTCGACACAAATCACCGAAATTATTATAAAAAAGATTTTATTAAAATAATTAATAGTTCAAATTCGATCGAATTCACCGTTTTATGCCAAACATTTAAATTATTTACATAAAAACATAAATAAAATTTTATTAAAATAATTAAAAGTTCAAATTCGATCGAATTCACCGTTTTATGCCAAATACATAAGAAAATCTTATTTATATTCACTTTACTCGACACAAATCACCGAAATTATTATAAATAAGATTTTATTAAAATAATTAATAGTTCAAATTCGATCGAATTCACCGTTTTATGCCAAACATTTAAATTATTTGCATGAAAACCTTATTATACTCACTTTCTCAGACACAATTCACCGAAGTTTTTATAAATAAGATTTCATTAAAATAATCAAAAGTTCAAATTCGATGGAATTCACCGTTTTATGTTAAATACATCAGAAAATCTTATTTATATTCACTTTACTCGACACAAGTCACCGAAATTATTATAAATAAGATTTTATTAAAAGTTTAGTTAAGTTCAAAACCCATTGAATTCACCGTTTTATGCCAAGTACATAAGAAAATCTTATTTATATTCACTTTACTCGACACAAATCACCGAAATTATTATAAATAAGATTTTATTAAAATAATTAAAAGTTAAAATTTTATCGAATTCACCGTTTTATGCCAAATATTTAAATTATTTGCATGAAAACCTTATTATACTCACTTTCTCAGACACAATTCACCGAAGTTTTTATAAATAAGATTTTATTAAAATAATTAAAAGTTCAAATTCGATCGAATTCACCGTTTTATGCCAAATACATAAGAAAATCTTATTCATATTCACTTTACTCGACACAAATCACCGAAATTATTATAAATACGATTTTATTAAAATAATTAAAAGTTCAAATTCGATCGAATTCACCGTTTTATACCAAATATTTAAATTATTTACATTAAAATCTTATTTATATTCACTTTACTCAACACAAATCACCGAAATTATTATAAATACGATTTTATTAGAAGTTTATTAAAGTTCAAAATCCATTGAATTCACCGTTTTATGCCAAAAATATATATAGATATGAAAATCTTATTTATATTCACTTTACTCGACACAAATCAACGAAACTATTATGAATAAGATTTCATTAAAATAATTAAAAGTTAAAATTCGATTGAATTTACCGTTTTATGCTAAATATTTAAATTATTTACATTAAAATCTTATTTATATTCACTTTACTCGACACAAATCACCGAAATTATTATAAATAAGATTTTATTAAAATAATTAAAAATTCAAATTCGATCGAATTCACCGTTTTATGCCAAATATTTAAATTATTTACATAAAAACATAAATAAGATTTTAATAATAAAATTAAAAGTTCAAATTCGATCGAATTCACCGTTTTATGCGAAAAATATAAGAAAATCTTATTCACATTCACTTTACTCGACACAAATCACCGAAATTATTATAAATACGATTTTATTACAAGTTTATTAAAGTTCAAAATCCATTGAATTCACCGTTTTAGCCAAAAATATACAGATATGAAAATCTTATTTATATTCACTTTACTCGACACAAATCACCGAAATTATTATAAATACGATTTTATTACAAGTTTATTAAAGTTCAAAATTCAGTGAATTCACCGTTTTATGACTAACACATAAGAAAATCTTATTTATATTCACTTTACTCGACACAAATCACCGAAATTATTATAAAAAAGATTTTATTAAAATAATTAATAGTTCAAATTCGATCGAATTCACCGTTTTATGCCAAACATTTAAATTATTTACATAAAAACATAAATAAAATTTTATTAAAATAATTAAAAGTTCAAATTCGATCGAATTCACCGTTTTATGCCAAATACATAAGAAAATCTTATTTATATTCACTTTACTCAACACAAATCACCGAAATTATTATAAATAAGATTTTATTAAAATAATTAATAGTTCAAATTCGATCGAATTCACCGTTTTATGCCAAACATTTAAATTATTTGCATGAAAACCTTATTATACTCACTTTCTCAGACACAATTCACCGAAGTTTTTATAAATAAGATTTCATTAAAATAATCAAAAGTTCAAATTCGATGGAATTCACCGTTTTATGTTAAATACATCAGAAAATCTTATTTATATTCACTTTACTCGACACAAGTCACCGAAATTATTATAAATAAGATTTTATTAAAAGTTTAGTTAAGTTCAAAACCCATTGAGTTCACCGTTTTATGCCAAGTACATAAGAAAATCTTATTTATATTCACTTTACTCGACACAAATCACCGAAATTATTATAAATAAGATTTTATTAAAATAATTAAAAGTTAAAATTTTATCGAATTCACCGTTTTATGCCAAATATTTAAATTATTTGCATGAAAACCTTATTATACTCACTTTCTCAGACACAATTCAACGAAGTTTTTATAAATAAGATTTTATTAAAATAATTAAAAGTTCAAATTCGATCGAATTCACCGTTTTATGCCAAATACATAAGAAAATCTTATTCATATTCACTTTACTCGACACAAATCACCGAAATTATTATAAATACGATTTTATTAAAATAATTAAAAGTTCAAATTCGATCGAATTCACCGTTTTATGCCAAATACATAAGAAAATCTTATTTATATTCACTTTACTCGACAAAAATCACCGAAATTATTATAAATAAGATTTTATTAAAATAATTAAAAGTTCAAATTCGATCGAATTCACCGTTTTATACCAAATATTTAAATTATTTACATTAAAATCTTATTTATATTCACTTTACTCGACAAAAATCACCGAAATTATTATAAATAATATTTTATTAGAAGTTTATTAAAGTTCAAAATCCATTGATTTCACCGTTTTATGCGAAAAATATAAAAAATTTGCATGAAAATCTTATTTATATTCACTTTACTTGACACAAATCACCAAAACTATTACGAATAAGATTTCATTAAAATAATTAAAAGTTCAAATTCAATCGAATTCACCGTTTTATGCCAAATATTTAAATTTTTTGCATGGAAATATTATTTATATTCACTTTACTCAACACAAATCACCGAAATTATTATAAATACGATTTTATTAGAAGTTTATTAAAGTTCAAAATCCATTGAATTCACCGTTTTATGCCAAAAATATATATAGATATGAAAATCTTATTTATATTCACTTTACTCGACACAAATCAACGAAACTATTATGAATAAGATTTCATTAAAATAATTAAAAGTTAAAATTCGATTGAATTTACCGTTTTATGCTAAATATTTAAATTATTTACATTAAAATCTTATTTATATTCACTTTACTCGACACAAATCACCGAAATTATTATAAATAAGATTTTATTAAAATAATTAAAAATTCAAATTCGATCGAATTCACCGTTTTATGCCAAATATTTAAATTATTTACATAAAAACATAAATAAGATTTTAATAATAAAATTAAAAGTTCAAATTCGATCGAATTCACCGTTTTATGCCAAATACATAAGAAAATCTTATTCACATTCACTTTACTCGACACAAATCACCGAAATTATTATAAATACGATTTTATTACAAGTTTATTAAAGTTCAAAATCCATTGAATTCACCGTTTTAGCCAAAAATATACAGATATGAAAATCTTATTTATATTCACTTTACTCGACACAAATCACCGAAATTATTATAAATACGATTTTATTACAAGTTTATTAAAGTTCAAAATTCAGTGAATTCACCGTTTTATGACTAACACATAAGAAAATCTTATTTATATTCACTTTACTCGACACAAATCACCGAAATTATTATAAAAAAGATTTTATTAAAATAATTAATAGTTCAAATTCGATCGAATTCACCGTTTTATGCCAAACATTTAAATTATTTGCATGAAAACCTTATTATACTCACTTTCTCAGACACAATTCACCGAAGTTTTTATAAATAAGATTTCATTAAAATAATCAAAAGTTCAAATTCGATGGAATTCACCGTTTTATGTTAAATACATCAGAAAATCTTATTTATATTCACTTTACTCGACACAAGTCACCGAAATTATTATAAATAAGATTTTATTAAAAGTTTAGTTAAGTTCAAAACCCATTGAATTCACCGTTTTATGCCAAGTACATAAGAAAATCTTATTTATATTCACTTTACTCGACACAAATCACCGAAATTATTATAAATAAGATTTTATTAAAATAATTAAAAATTAAAATTTTATCGAATTCACCGTTTTATGCCAAATATTTAAATTATTTGCATGAAAACCTTATTATACTCACTTTCTCAGACACAATTCACCGAAGTTTTTATAAATAAGATTTCATTAAAATAATCAAAAGTTCAAATTCGATCGAATTCACCGTTTTATGCCAAATACGCCAAACATTAAGCCAGAACTAAAGATACAAAAATTCCATAGGACTATAACCAATTTTAGAATTCCTAGAACAAAAATCATTGTCATTGGAGAGAATCGTGGTAGCGGAAACGAAACAACTTAGTAAATCATGGGAGACGGTTTGACCTAGTAGTATCGCTCTATGCACGTAAATTGGAGACAATCACGAGATTAAAATTTGGATGAAAGTTTGGGCACAGAAAATAAGCACCTCAAAAATACATTTTAAAATGCCATTGATTTATTATGTCTCCCAAACTATGGATGGTTTTTATAAACCTTAAGCAAGTTTACGTCTGTTACTAGTAAAATTGATTATATAGTATATGGAAATATACATATGTGTGTGTGTATATATATACGAAATATTATTTTCAGTCACAATGAATTGGACACGCGCTAATTTTGCAACATAAATAATTATCGATAGTCGGGATCGATAGTTGGTTGCTATCAAAAATAATATTGGAATCGCATACACTGATCCACGAGCATGTCAAAAATTTGTATAATTCTGATTTTCTGGATAATACTGCATTGCAGAACATAATCTACACACTCAGACGAGTACAAAGAAGAAATTTTTTTGAAACCAGACAAAGGGTGATTTGCAAGAAGTTAATAAGAAATAAGATCTATGTGATTTTAGGATAGTTAAGAAATTTTTTTTATAATTTTTTGTAAGCCTGAGACTATAAAAAGTTAGCATCTCCCTAAAACTATACTCCCTGAATCTGAGATATATATTTAGGTGCATACGACTATTGCATTAAATTAGATATTAACTAGATATGCGGTTCGTACCGCATCTCGACGAAAACGAAAATAGTTTTGCATCCAACATAATTTTATACGTATCGACCTGCACAGTGCACACGTTTGAACTTATGTGCAATCATTGGTACCTTCGATAGTTTATAAGCAAATATTTATTATCTATGTGTGTATATACGTATATACATAGAAAAATCATTTATATGCAAAATTGAATGAAAATAGATTTTCCATTTCATTGTGTGCATTATATTACGAGTGCATATATTTATATATATATATATATATATATATATATATATATATATATATATATATATATATATATATATATATATATATATATATATATATATTCCTATATACTTGCATTTGTGTGATATCACAGACAGTTTGAGAGTGAGAAAAAAAAACAAAAAAAAAAATACAAACAAACTAAATAAAACATATTTATAGTTCACTCACCTATTTTGCAATTTTTTATTTTCTGTTTTGTTGGAATTGTCACTGAAAATAAGTTATAGATTTTCCACTATACACCATGGAAATGATATTTGTTGTTGTTATTTGTCTTATATTTTCCGGGTTTAGTGTTTTTTTTGTTTTTTTTTTTTTGTTTTTATATTTTACAAAATGTTTTGAATTTTTTGAGTCGGGCGTGGTTTACGAGAAATTTTTTATTTTTTACTATAGTAAAGAATCTATGTAGAATTTTTGTATATTTACAGCAGCGGTTGGAAATTTTTCATTAAAGAGAATGGGTCAGACAAACATTATGTGGGGTATCTATCTATGTATATCTCTATCTACATACATATACGAAATACTATATAATGTATGGTTCTTTTCCGCGATACTCGTAGCCATTGCTTTACCCTGCTCCTTCATTCATTTAGTGCATTTATTTTTGTATATAAATTGAAGAATAGCGGGAGCAGAGGCAGTGGTCAAAAATAAGGATATTTATATGCTTCTTAATACTAGAACTGGCATTAATCACGTAAGATACTCGATCGGTTATATAAATGAAGATATTCTAAGCGAAACTATTTCCGATGAATGGAAAGTGGCCGCAATGAACATAATTCAGTCTCAACGTTGTTTTAAAGAGTCGAGAACAAGATGTCGAGAATGTTATAAATTAACTTTGGTGTACTACAAGATGATGAGAATTTGTATTTCGTTAAAGTGTAATACCTCAGAACAAAGTCGTATACCTGGCATATGTAGACGATATCTTGCGGTCAAATTTGGCGTACCGATGATTCAGTTGTCTTCCATGAGCTTAGCCATCGATATAAATTATTCATAAACGACATTTTGTCATCCAGTTAGATGTTATGGTGGATATGTTTAACAGAACTTAGCAAGAATATCTGTCCATTTTTGAAAGGAAAAGTGATATATATATATATATATATATATATATATATAAAGGGTGTTTTTTATAGAGTTACACAAGTTTAAATCATAATAAAACAAAGAAACATATTTTCGCAGCATTTGCGGCCATATTTCGCCAATAACTCATTGTTGATGTAACATAAATTAGTATAATTAGGCAAATAACGTATGCGGTTCCACACATTGGTCAGTGACCGATAATATTGATGTATCAGCATTCTATTTATTTAAGTTTATAATTTTATGTATTTCGTTTATATTGATGCATCAGCATACCTAACATAAGTAATTTACTATATAAAGAAAATAAACATTATGATTAAAGGTCAGTTAATCAACAACTATTACTGAGTTAGTTATACATTAGTTTGGGCCTCATCCGTGGTAACCCAAACTCTTTACAACATAACATTTGGTCCTTTAAACCGGATCAGAACAGGCTGCCAGCTGAACCAATAAAAGGTGTCAACAACAACACATGGAAGGAGCTAGTATTGGCAGATCCACACTATGACACACCTGCATCTATAGACATGATTCTAGGGGCAGATATTTATGGACATATTTTAAAGGAAGGAGTAATTAAAACTTCGCAAGACCATCCAGTAGCTCAAAAAACGGAGCTAGGATGGATACTTTTGGGAATGACAAAAACACAACCAACTTCAAACTCAGTGTCTTTGACTATGACATCTCAAAGTAATCTCGATTTAGAGCTGCGAAAATTCTGGGAAATTGAAGACATACGTCAAAATAAACAATACTCCGAAGACGAAGAATTGTGCGAAACGTCATATACAGAAACCTGTAATCGATTAGCAGATGGGAGGTATGAAGTCACCATACCAATAAAAGACAACTATAGTTTAGGAGATAGCAGGAGCCAATCCATAGCAAGATTGCTACAAGTGGAGCGGAGATTAGAAAAGACCCCGCAATTAAAACAAGAATACCACGATTTTTTAAATGAGTACATTCAACTTGGACATATGGTTCCAATAAATTCAGACGGTATTACATGCAAGAACAGCATATGCTATCTACCCCACCATGCAGTGGTTAAACAATCCAGTACAACAACAAAGGTTAGAGTAGTATTTGATGCCTCGATGAAAACATCAAATGGCCTAAGCCTCAATGACTGCCAACTAGTGGGGCCAACACTGCAACAAGATCTATTTTCGATCATAACAAGGTGGCGTAAATATAAATATGTGTTTATTGCAGACATCGAAAAGATGTACATACAGATCTTTATAACCGAAAGACAACAAAACCTACAAAGAATTGTTTGGAGAAATGACCCACAATCGCAAATCAAAGAGTACAAATTACGAACAGTAACATACGGTACATCTTCTGCGCCATACCTGGCCATAATAACCCTAAGACAGCTTGCTTTAGATGAACAACAAACATATCCAATTGATTCAGAAATTCTTCTGAAAGACTTTTATGTTGATGATGTTCTTTCTGGTTCAGCTACCATAGAATATGCAAGAAAATGTCAGGAACAATTACGAAGTATGCTAGATTCTGGAGGTTTCAAACTGCGAAAATGGGCTTTGAACAACAAAGAGAAACCAAACCAACCATCATAAGTAAGGAACATGCATCTATAAAAACGTTAGGCCTTATATGGAATCCACAAAATGACGAATTCGAATTCCAAGTCAACATAGGTACTGACATGAAACTACCAACGAAACGATACGTTATATCAGAAATAGCCAAAATTTTTGATCCATTAGGTTGGTTTTCGCGTACTATAATTCTTGGTAAGCTTATGTTCCAAGAATTATGGATAAAGGGAATATCGTGGGACGAAGAGCTACCTGAAGAAATAAAAAAAAGATGGGTCAAATAAAAGTCAACATTCTGCGAGTGGCAAAAAATAAAAATTCCACGCTGGGTAAACACAGAAGGTAATGACCAGGATATGGAGCTTCATGGATTTAGTGATGCATCCGAGTTAGCGTACGCAGCAGCTGTTTATTGCAAAGTTACAAGGGCAGGAAAAACAACTGTAACTTTAATAGCGGGAAAAACAAAGGTTGCACCAATCAGTCAAAAGTTAACCCTTCCAAGGCTTGAGTTGTGCGGAGCTTCATTATTAGCCAAGCTTCTGAGAGAAATTTCTGAAGCCATGGATATCCCGAATTGTAAGATGCTGGCCTGGACAGATTCAACAATAGTGCTAGCCTGGTTACAAGGACACCCAAGTAAATGGAAAACTTTTGTTTCGAATAGAATTTCACAGATTCATTCTATTATCAGCCCAGGACAATGGAAGCATGTAAAATCGAAAGAAAATCCAGCGGATTGTGCAACACGCGGCATAGATCCTGATAAGCTGTGTGATCACAATTTATGGTGGTCAGGACCAGATTGGCTTAGTAGCAACACTGATCTTACATTCGACGCGGTCATAGCCGAAACGGATTTAGAGAAGAAGCAGGTCCATTCTGTCTGCACACTAAGCACAATAATAACTGATCCAACGATAATTGAAAAATTTTCTACCTTCACAAAAACAAAAAGAATAATCGCATATTGTTGGCGCTTCTATTGAAATAGCCGTCATAAGGATAATCGTAGAAATGGTGCTTTAACAGTACAAGAATTAGAAGAGGCGAAAATCAACATTGTAAAAATTACACAATCTACAGCCTTCGCAGATGATATTAGAAAATTAAGGGATAGGGGTTCAGTGGGCAGTAAAAGCAAACTTTTGTCCTTACATCCGTTTCTGGACAAGAATGGAGTTATACGAATCGGAGGCCGTTTGCAGCACTCAATTTTACAGTATAAAGAAAAACACCCAATGATACTACCATCTAAATGCCATATCACGAGCCTGATCCTCGATTGGGCGCATAAAACCACTCTGCATGGAGGTGTGGATTTAACTCTTGCTTAAACTCGAGACTAACGGACTTCCAATTGCATGCAAGACACGACGACTGGCACCGGACAAACTCATTATTGCAAAAACAGAATTCGAACATATGATGAAACTCGGGATTTGTCAGCCCAGCAACAGTCCTTGGTCCATTGGTCCAGCCCTCTGCATCTTGTTCAAAAAAAGAACGGAGGTTGGAGACCTTGTGGAGATTTCCGATCACTTAACAAAGTAACGATTCCAGATCGGTATCCGATACCACATCTCCAGGATTTCACTTAACGTCTTGAGGGTTGCAAAATTTTCACAACTATTGATCTTGTTCAGGCCTACCATCAAATACCAATCGAACCGAAGGACATCCTAGAAATTCTCTTTTTAGGCCATTTGGTTACTGAACAAGGTATTCTACCATAGACAGAACGGGTTCAAATTATCAAAAATTTCGATCGACCACTGACGGTAAATCAACTGAAACGTTTCTTAGGAATGATAAATTTTTATCGACGTTTCGTTCCTGGTGCTGCTGCCGATCAGGTATTACTAAACGACTACCTATTATAGCAATTGAAGCGTTTGATAACTGCAAAAATGAACTTACGGACGCGACCTTACTTATTCATCCATCATCATCAGCACCTCTGGCCATCATGGTTGACGCTTCCGATACAGCGATCGGAGCGGTAGCTCAGCAGTTAGTTTCGGATACTTGGCAAGCACTTGGTCTCTTTTCTGTACGTCTCAATGACACGCAAAAAAGATACAGTGCTTATGATCGTGAACTTCTCGCGGCTTATTTGGGTATCAAACATTTTCGACACCTTCTCGAAGGTCATATCTTCACTCTTTATACCGATCATAAACCACTGATCTACGCTTTTAATCAGAATCCGGGAAAAGCGAACTGCGTACTTCCATGTAAAAATGAATCAATTGACCAAGGACATGGAAGAGATTGATTCATTACATATAACGATTCTCGTCGAAACAGATGAAGATGAGCAGACATCTAATTACTTCCGTGAAAACTACTACGAGGTACTTAAGGAAAAGGTAGACTCAATGATAGTTCGACTACAAGCTAAACAGATTGAACCAACAACTTCAATCAAACCAACAACCATTCAGCTGCCCAAAGTCGAAATACCAACATTCCATGCGGAGATTACGAGCAGTGGAGCACTTTCAACGACATCTTCACAGAGCTCATTCACGGAAACAACCAGCTATCAGATACAATAAAAATGACGTATTTGAAATCGCACGTGCAGAAAAGGAAAATATTTCAATTCGCTAATAACAATATCAGCGGTCCAGACAGAATCTGACGGAGCAATTCGAGCGTTCTCCACAACATCAACAACCTCAATATAAGCTCTCAGCAGGCTATATGAAGCATCATTATCAAACCCTAGAGCAATTCCAGAAATACAGGAAGTATTTAGTTTCATGGAAAGAAGATTCCAATCATTAGAAGCGATGGGATCTAGCAAGATAAACAGCGTACGGCCTTCATACATACCGCCCCTAAGACGTGTACATCTGATCATAGGTGTATCTCTTTTAGTATTAATCTGAAAAGACCACAGTTAAAACCGTATCGTAATAGGAAATTGACTAACTGGGAGTTATACTCGCGTGAGATTGTTCCATTACTACCTGAATCTGGGCTAATTAGCTCAGCTTTAGACATTGATTTGTTAGCCTCCTCGCTAACCAATGCAATCAATGGCGCTTTTGAAAAATCGTGCCCACTTGTTTCTAATCGTAAGGGTCGGAATAAACCTTTTTGGTGTTCTGATCTGAAAAAATTAAGGAAAATCGCTAGAAAACTGAAGAATACAGCCAAACGATCTAATCATGCGGCTGATTGGGTCAACTTTCTAGTGGCACAAAAGAACTATAAAAAAAGTCTAAGATCCGCCCACAGAGCTTCGTGGATAAAATTCTGCGAGGAAATAAATAGTCTGTCTGGTGTAGCCAGACTTAATAAAGCTTTGGCTAAAAACGAGGTGTGTCGACCTGGTGTCCTTAGGCGTCCTGATGGCGAACTAACCTCGTCGTACAGGGAAGTTGGGGAACTCCTTCTTTCTGTTCATTTTCCCGACTGTGACATAATCAACTCTGATTATGTTGCTGTCGAACCCTCAAATACAATTGTTGATAACCCGAATTGGGACCTTGCTCGAAGGATTATCAATTCTGATATCCTTCGTTGGAGCATTTTCTCTTTTGATTCTTTTAAAACAGGTGGACCTGATGGAATTTTTCCGGCTGAATTACAGCAGGGCTTTCCACTTATTCAGGATCATCTAACCATGCTGTTCCAAGCATCAGTTGCGTTCGCGTACATTCCGCAATGTACTGGAGCAGGAGTCATGTTGTGTTTATTCCTAAAGCTGGTAAGTCCGATTACACGGATCCGAAGGCTTTTCGTCCGATCAGCTTATCCTCGACTTTTTTAAAAGTTTTGGAAAGAATCATTGATAGATTTATCAGGGATGGTTGTCTATCTATTAAACCACTCAGTAACATGCAGCATGCTTACAGAGTCGGGAAGTCATGTGAAACGGCCCTACATGAACTTGTGACTAGGATTGAAAGATCACTAGATTATAAAGTTTCTAGTGGGTACCTTCTTGGATATTGCTGGTGCTTTTGACAGTACGTTGTTTTTAACGATTACGAAGGCATGCGAAAATTTTGGTGTCGATCAAGACATTATATGTTGGATTGAATCTATGCTTAAATCTCGAACTGTTGAGATAAAGCTGGATGATCAGTCAGTTTCCGTCAAAGTTGCCAAAGGTTGTCCACAAGGTGGTGTACTGTCACCTCTCTTGTGGCTCTTGGTAATCGATGAGTTACTTGTTATACTGCAACACTCGGGCTTTGTCGTGCAGAGTTATGCTGATGATCTTGTTCTGACAGTTTCGGGTAAGCACTTGAATGTCCTATCAGATCTAACGCAGCATGCTTTGTTAATTGTTGAAGCCTGGTGTCTTGATAAGGGCTTACATGTTAACCCTCTAAAAACGGACTTAGTTGTTTTCATCAAGCGCAGGCATATTGGTGACTTCTCTGTTCCATCTCTTTTTGGCAAAGTTATTACTAGATTGGATTATGTCAAGCATCTTGGTGTTTCTTTCCTGGAAGAAGCATCTTGATAGTAAGCTGTCAAAAGCTACTGCCATTTTTTGGCAATGCAGAAGAACTTTTGGTAAATCTTGGGGACTGACTCCTAAAACGTTAGCTCTTATATACAAATCTATGGTCTTGCCAATGCTCTCTTATGCATCGGTCGTTTGGTGGCCAGTGATTAATCTGAAATCATCCATAGCGAAGCTTTGTGGCTTACAGGGCACTGCTTGTCGGGCTATTACCGGTGCTATGTCCTCCACACCACTTATTGCTATGGAAGCTATCCTTTCTTTGCCTCAGTTGCACTCATTCATACTTGGGTCGGCGTGTTCTGCGGCGTTCCGTTTGAGGTGCTTAGGGGTTTGGAATAGTTTCGGATCCATTTTGGGTCATAGGCTCATTATTTCTCGGTACAATTCACTTATACCAGAAATTGATATGGTTAATGACAGACTGCTACCTGAGTTTGACTTTTCCAATTCATTCTCGGTAGAATATGGATCGCGCTCTGAACTTTCTGCAGGGTTTGGAACATACTGTCCCGCGTTGGTTCAGAGTTCGTCTGGTTGTCTGGGTTCGTACTGTACAGCATTTCAGGCGGAACTGATTGCGCTCTCGCATTGTGTGTTTGCTGCTTTAAAGTATAGCTTTGCTGAGGAAAACATCATAATGTGTACTGATAGTAAAGCTGTGCTCGATTCATTAATAAACCCTTTGACTGTTTCCAAACTAGTCAAGGATTGTAAACTTTACATTAATCGTCTTTGCGTATTAAATAAAGTCTCACTAATGTGGGTCCCAGCTCATTGTGGCATCGAGGGCAATGAGTTCGCGGACTCCTTAGCTAAAGCTGGTTCTCGTTTGGAAATTTTCGGCACTGAACCAGCTACTCCCCTTTCTTTTAGTTTGGGTAAGCAAGCTATTAAGAAATTCATTATGTCTGTTGCAAAACAAAATTGGCGTGTTTCGTCTGGCTGCCGCTGGGCGAAACAATTTATTAGTGAACCCAAATTGAGGTCGACTAAGTTTGCTTTGTCTTTAAGGAAAGATCAGTTGAGGATCCTGGTTGGGATTCTTACAGGTCATGGCCGATTCAAAGATCTTCTTCATCGCATGGGTGTAGCTCAGGATGGTGTATGTGAGGACTGTCTCGAAGAGGTTGATGATTGCATTCACTTTGTCTGTAGTTGTCCGGCCTTTGAAGGAGTTAGGCTTCAGGTCTTCAACTCTAGGTCTATTCGGTTAGATCAAGTGTCTTCCCTGCCTTGGTTCAAGCTGATTCAGTTTGCTAAGGCAGCTACTTGCCTTTGTGAAATTTAATAGAATCCTAGGTTTGCAGCATGGGCCCGTTGTGGCATTGAGTGCGGAATCCTTGAGGGTTCCAGCCATTTTAATAAAAAATAAAAATAAAAAAAAGACGTGTACATGCTGCAACAGTCAAGAAGCAGTGCCTGGTGAAAGGATGTCAAGGTGGTCATAAGCTGGAGGAGTGCAAAATATTTAAGGAAATGTCAACACTAAATAGGAAAAAATTGGTAAGCACACCAATAATAATGACACTGCCTACTACTGCCAATCATCACGCTGCATGGTATGTAAAGGAGCTCACCATATTCTTCTACATGGAGACAACTCAGTATCAACAGCTACTGGTACCTACTAGATCCAGATTCACAGGCAACATTGATTTCTGCGAGGGCCGCCAATTTACTAAACATCAAAAAGAAGAAAGTTCATGTGAGCATCTCAGGCATAGGCGGAAATAAGGCTGGCGTTTGTAAGCATGTGATTAACCTAAAACTAGCTCCAAGATTCGAGGGAAATTTTCGATTAGAAGTCGAAGCCTTGATATTTGATAAACTCAACCAACAACTACCAAAAGTGGACTTTGATGCCAGATCCTTATTATAATATAAGTCACAACCAATTGATCTCATACTTGGTGCAGACTACTATCCATCAATAATAAAACACAGCATGATAAAAGGCAGATGCCAGGAGCCTATGGCACAACATACGGAGTTCGGATGGATTCATAATAGGAAGTATGGGTAATTTAGAAAGCTAAAATAGAACAACCATGGTGTCGACCAAAGAAATCGAAGAACATTTGAGATTGTTCGTGCAACAAGACAACATTCCTGAGGAGCGAGGCCGCACAGAAGAAGAGGATAAGGTTGAGGAGTTATTTCAAGAAACAGTAGGACGATATCATGATACTAGGAGAATCGCGTAAAAAGACCGTTGCAAGATTATTACAAACCGAAAGAAGATTTATGAAAGATTCTGCTTACAAAGAACTTTATCATAAATTCATGCAGGAGTACATTGATTTAAAACACACGGAGTCAATCCACGAAAGGCGAGGCGACGATTTTGCTGAAAAAGTATATTATATACCTCATCATGGTGTAATCAAAGAAAACAGCACTACAGCCAAGCTCAGAGTAGTGTTTGATGCATCCTCCAAAACAACGAGTGGAGTGTCTCTAAATGACATCACGATGACGGGTCCCAAACTACAGAAAGAACTAGCCGATATAGTGCTACGTTGGCGAAAACACAAAATTGTGATGACCGCAGGATCAATAAAAACGATAGAGACTACCAACGAAAATTATGGAGAAGTGATCCCACTCAGCCAATGAAGGCTTATAGATTAAACACAGTAACATATGGAACTACTCCAAGCAGCTACCTAGCAATAGGATCTTTATTACAACTAGCCCAATAAGGAACCGGCACACATCCCACTGCAGCAAACATTATTAAGACAGACTTCTACGTAGATGACCTGATCTCAGGTGCAGATACTGTCGAGGAGGCACTGACGGCGCTACATGAACTAAAGGAACTCACAGCTCAAGCTGGATTTCAGTTAAGAAAATACGCCGGAAATTACAAGGAAAATTCCCCACGAACAACGAGCCTACGGAAATATTCAGATCAAATTAAATGAGTGCATTAAAACCTTGAGAATTTTGTACAACCCCCAAACAGATTGTTTTGAATTCGACATAGACCACTTGCAGTTAACTAACAATCAGCCCACAAAACGCTCACTGCTATCTGATTCATCAAAGTTATGCGATCCTGTAGGATGGCTGTCACCAATAACAATAATGGCCAAGACTTTAATGCAGGAAGCATGGGTAACTGGAATAAACTGGGATGAACAACTACCAGAGAAAATACGAACCAAATGGCTAAGGTGAACACTAGAACAATTGAACAAAAAGAACTGCATGGATTTGCTGATGCCTCAGAGTTGGCATACGCTGCATCTGTGTATTGCCACACCATAAATGCCTCTGGCCAAGTAACAACACAGCTGCTAATATGCAAAACAGAATCTCGACCATCAAGAAGACATTACCAACAACAACATGGCAACACGTGAAATCTGAAGACAACCCAGCGGACAGTGCTTCACGTGGCACAACACCTAAGGAACTCATCAACAACAAGTTATGGTGGTATGGACCACAGTTCCTGGCAACAACAACATCGCAATGGGATACAATGTTGACCAACGACTCAGAAGACAAGCCACCGGAAGTGCAGCAGCAGTTCCAACCAGAGCTGGAAGAGAAAGTAGTTTTAGTGAACATTACAAAGGAAGCACACTCCCGTGCGATGGGGCGTTTGCAAAACTCAAACATGTCTTACAACAGCAAACAACCCATAATTCTAAGTAAACATAACCTAATCACACAAAAGATCATCGAGGAAACTCATAGCAAGACATTGCATAGCGGCACATAAGTAACGTTGGCACGTTACTGAGGAACAAGTACTGGATACTCGATGTTAGACGCGCTGTGAGCCAAGTAATAAAAAAAATGTATAACATATTTTCGCCACAAACAAACCAACATGGAACAGTTGATGAGCGAGCTACCACAATCAAGAGTGAGGCCTGGGAGACCGTTCGCAAAAACGGGAATCGACTATGCAGGGCCCATTCAACTAAGAACTGTCCCGGGCCGAGGCTAGATCATATAAGGCCATTCATATCGAAATAGTAAGCAACTTAACGACAGAAGGATTTATTGCTGAGTATAAGCGGTTTATAGCCAGGCGAGGATTATGCACAGATATACTCCGATAATGGGACATATTTTGTTGGAGCTAACGTCAAAATTAAGAAATGCTACTACATGGCCATGGCGTCACTACCAAGTGATATATCAACCATACTCGCCGGTGAAGGAACAACCTGGCATTTTAAACCACCGCATACCCCTTACTTTGGAAGCTTATGGGAAGCCGAAATAAAATCGGTCAAATTTCACCTTAAAAGAGAGATAGGAGAGACAACACTCACATTTTAAGAATTATACACCGTCGTCACTCAAATCGAAGCAGTACTCAATTCTCGACCCTTAACCCCGCTCACCAATGACGCCTCGGACCTAACAGCATTGACACCAGGTCATTTTTTAATTAGGGATTCTCTAAAGGCACTACCACGTGCAGACATCGTTAAGATAACACTAAGAACAAGATGGCACTTGGTAGCAAAAATGGTACAAGATTTCTGGAAACGATAGTCATCAGAATATCTACACCAGCTACATCAACGGAATAAGTGGACAAGTATTCAACCTAATTTAATGACCAATGACCTAGTTCGATGGAAGTTAGGACGGGTTCTCCATACTCACGCCGGAACTGATGGTTTAGTGCGAGCAGTCACAGTTAAATGTAAGAACGCAATCTACAAGCGGCCAATAGCGAAACTATTCAAGCTACCAATCAACGATCGAACCGATGAAACAGAGCCAATACAACTAAGTAAACTGGCGACAGATGTAGTAACCAAGAATAGCATACCGAGAACCAGTCGAACCCATAGCACCACGCCAGTTTGCTGTCTATTAGGACTCGTAAAGGCCAGCATCCGAATTGATCCGTTTGAACAGCCCACCGGTATATATTTCGAGAGACTGGGCAAACTAGAAGTTGTAGCAATGGAGTGGACTTTAGTAATTCAGTACAACATGAGCACTTACTGGAACGAAATCGAATTAGCTCACAAGGGACTACAGGCACTTTGCAAGGAACTGCCTAGATTGAATTGCAATATTCTAAACCAACTGAAATAGCAATTAAGAAATCTAATGGCGGATAATGAACTTCTGCTAGCTAGTAACAAGGGACGAACACGCCGTAGGAGACGCCCTAACACGCCCTAATATGACACCCATCGTGTCTAGAAGACACGATGGGTGTCATATTAGGAGACATGTTCGGAATACTCAAACAACGATAGGCCAGCGAATATGAAGATCGATTCAAGAGAATTAACAACAATGAGGACCATCTACTAGCACTAGTGAAAAATCAAACATCCCTGATCGATAATACCGTCAAGCTGACACAACAGGCTCTGCTCGACGTGGTTTACGATGCTTATCGGGGAATCATACACTCAGCTATCCTAACACCAACTCAGTTAAGCAGGGAGCTACAGTTAATTCAGTAGCACGTGCCAGCATCAATTAACATCCCGGGACACAACCTCCGGGATCTTACACATGTGTGCCAAAGCATGAAAACACGAAGCAGAGTATAATTATCAAACTCACACTACCGCTTTCCTTCACGTGGGACTACACACTACTAGCAGTGGTTCCCTTTCCAGACATCAACCACGGAACTACCCAGTCGCACATCATCAGGTGTCAAGTTTTCCAACCAACACAATTTCTATGCATTCTGTCGCCAATTGTGACTGCAATTGCCGACCAAGAAAAATGCGAAATAGCCCTATTACAGCGAAGCAAGGAAATCCGTGTGCAGCAGAAGAGCAATGAATGGAACCAACCAATGGATCAAGCTGCACACCCCGAACCAGTGGATATACGTCATACCCAACGAAACTACGGTCGATGTTATCTATAAATCCACTATTCAGCCATGCAAGCTCCAAGGATCCGGGCTAGTAGAAATAGGCCCAGGGTGCAGGCTAAGGGATGCCGAGACACTAATCATCGCCACGGCGACAGTTCACAGCAACATCAGTATAGAATTCAATAATTCGGCCGGTCTGCTACACGGGGAAAATCTTTCGCGGCCTCCTCACATTGGATAGCTCGCTTTGGTGTGCCAGAATTCATTGTCAGTGGCCAAGGCATGCAATTCGAATCACAACTTTTTAACGAACTGGCTAACTTACTCGGTTTTCAGAGAAGGAGAACAACGGCTTACAATCCTAAATGTAATGGTATGATTGAGCGATGGCATCGTGTCATTAAAAGTGCCATCATGTGCTACGACCGAAAGGATTGGACCAGTATTCTCCCTTCAATCTTACTTGGACTACGAACGACTTACAGTGACGAACCAAAAGCCACTCACTATGAACTTGTATACGGATGTACAACTCGAGTTCCGGGAACCTTTTTCCTCTTTTGTACCGGCTTCTCATCACACAACGGACAAAACTTTTATTAGCAAAGATCTTCATACTTGCTCACATATTTGCTTAAGGACCGATGCAGTACGCAGACCGTACTCCAAAATTTTTCACTTTAGATATGAACGGACGACACGCCAAAATTTCCATCGAACGTCTCAAACCGTGCTATTCGGACTACCAATCGGACACTCAGACTATATGCAAACTAGATTAACCCTACCCACTCATAAACCAGAACTTCCTATTTCGATTGACGGACCTAAATTACCTTCCGTGTTCGCTTCGATTTATTACCTGAATTTATAATAACTACGAGGTCGGGTCGTGTGTCCAGGATTCCTTCCAGATTTACTAGTCAAAGTCGATAGATCTTCGATCTTTCTGGGAGGGGAGTGTTTGTGGCGTCCTTTATCACACTGTAACCCTAAACCTTCCCTCAGTAATTAACACATGGTCAATTTGACTTCGGGAAGTCTTACGAGAGGGAACCGCTCAGAACTGGACATTTTAAAACTGGATATTTCAAAATAGGATTTGACAAAACGAGATAAGGTACAAAACGAGATATGGTACAAAACTGGATATTTCAAAACAGGATATTTCGACATGTGATTTAAACTTAAAATTATTTTTTAGGAAAGTTCTGGAATATGGCCAGTTAGGAAGGAACTCGGCGAATTCTTAACCGATTATGATGAAATCAATATGTAGGATGGAAATGGGATTTTAAAATGATTTTTAGGGAAAGTTCTGAAATATGGCCAGTTAGGAAGGAACTCGGCGAGTTCTTAACCGATTATGATGAAATCGATATGTAGGATGAAAATGGGATTTTCAAATGATTTTTAGGGAAAGTTCTGGAATATGGCCAGTTAGGAAGGAACTCTGCGAGTTCTTAACCGATTATGATGAAATTCGATATGTAGGATGAAAATGGGATTTTCAAATGATTTTTAGGGAAAGTTCTGGAATATGGCCAGTTAGGAAGGAACTCTGCGAGTTCTTAACCGATTATGATGAAATTCGATATGTAGGATGAAAATGGGATTTTAAAATGATTTTTTGGGAAGTTCTGGAATATGGCCAGTTAGGAAGGAACTCTGCGAGTTCTTAACCGATTATGATGAAATTCGATATGTAGGATGAAAATGGGATTCAAAAATGATTTTTAGGGAAAGTTCTGGAATATGGCCAGTTAGGAAGGAACTCTGCGAGTTCCTAACCGATTATAATGAAATTCGATATGTAGGATGAAAATGGGATTTTAAAATGATTTGTTGGGAAAGTTCTGGAATATGGCCAGTTAGGAAGGAACTCGGCGAATTCTTAACCGATTATGATAAAATTCGATATGTAGGATGAAAATGGGATTTAAAAATGATTTGTTGGGAAAGTTCTGGAATATGGCCAGTTAGGAAGGAACTCTGCGAGTTCTTAACCGATTATGATGAAATTCGATACGTAGGATGAAAATGGGATTTTAAAATGATTTTTTGGAAAAGTTCTGGAATATGGCCAGTTAGGAAGGAACTCGGCGAGTTCTTAACCGATTATAATGAAATTCGATATGTAGGATGAAAATGGGATTTAAAAATGCTTTTTTGGGAAAGTTCTGGAATATGGCCAGTTAGGAAGGAACTCGGCGAGTTCTTAACCGATTATGATGAAATCGATATGTAAGATGAAAATGGGATTTAAAAATGATTTTTTGGGAAAGTTCTGGAATATGGCCAGTTAGGAAGGAACTCGGCGAATTCTTAACCGATTATGATAAAATTCGATATGTAGGATGAAAATGGGATTTAAAAATGATTTGTTGGGAAAGTTCTGGAATATGGCCAGTTAGGAAGGAACTCGGCGAGTTCTTAACCGATTATGATGAATTCGTAGGATGAAAATGGGATTTAAAAATGCTTTTTTGGGAAAGTTCTGGAATATGGCCAGTTAGGAAGGAACTCGGCGAGTTCTTAACCGATTATGATGAAATCGATATGTAGGATGAAAATGGGATTTTCAAATGATTTTTAGGGAAAGTTCTGGAATATGGCCAGTTAGGAAGGAACTCGGCGAGTTCTTAACCGATTATGATAAAATTCGATATGTAGGATGAAAATGGGATTTAAAAATGCTTTTTTGGGAAAGTTCTGGAATATGGCCAGTTAGGAAGGAACTCGGCGAGTTCTTAACCGAATATGATGAAATTCGATATATAAGATGAAAATGGGATTTTAAAATGATTTGTTGGGAAAGTTCTGGAATATGGCCAGTTAGGAAGGAACTTGGCGAATTCTTAACCGATTATGATAAAATTCGATATGTAGAATGAAAATGGGATTTAAAAATGCTTTTTTGGGAAAGTTCTGGAATATGGCCAGTTAGGAAGGAACTCGGCGAGTTCTTAACCGATTATGATGAAATCGATATGTAGGATGAAAATGGGATTTAAAAATGATTTTTTGGGAAAGTTCTGGAATATGGCCAGTTAGGAAGGAACTCTGCGTGTTCTTAACCGATTATGATGAAATTCGATATGTAGGATGAAAATGGGATTTAAAAATGATTTTTAGGGAAAGTTCTGGAATATGGCCAGTTAGGACGGAACTCAGCGAGTTCTTAACCGATTATGATGAAATTCGATATGTAGGATGAAAATGGGATTTTAAAATGATTTGTTGGGAAAGTTTTGGAATAAGGCCAGTAAGGTTCCATACTTGAATATTTCTAAGGAGAGAAATAGAATTTTCCTTCACTTAATGTTTTTTTCTTTAATTGTATAATTAAATTGGATTTTAAACCCTGTTTTGGGAAAACCTCTGGAATATGACCAGTAAGGTTTCATACTTGAATAATTTTAAGCAGAGAGATAGAATTTTCGTTCACTAAATGATTTTTTTTAATGCTTCTTTTCTCATCTTATTAAAATAATCATTGACTTGATCGAGTTTACTGTCAGTAAAATTTATCTTCATCTATTTTTTATTCTTCTACTTAATACAACTTTTCTTCACTTTAGAGAATCTATGTGAGAAAAATTAATTAATTTTCATCAACATTTTCATCCTACATATCGAATTTCATCAAGAACTCGCCGAGTTCCTTCCTTATTGGCCATATTCCAGAACTTTGATAAAAAATCATTTTAAGTTTTAATCACATGTCGAAATATCATGTTTTGAAATATCCAGTTTTGTAACATATCTCGTTTTGTTCCTTATCTCGTTTTAAAATATCCAGTATTGAATTATCCTGTTTCGTCAAATCCAGTTGTAAAATATCCAGTTTCGACCGGTACTCCTTACGCGAATGTGTCAATGTTTCCAAGTGGATATTTTTATGAGGAAATAATGTGCTATAGTCACAATGAGATCATGCGCGACCGCAAAATTCATCATCATTTCTACATTATCGGTCGCTATATCGTGTCGGGAGTACGGACCTACGTTTTTACATAAGTCAGTTTGAATTTAAACCTAAGCCTTATACGATCGCTTAAATGTCAAAAAAGAATAGCATTGAAAGCTATTTGGCAAGAAAGGTGGAATAACTAAATGAATGGAAGCACAACTTTCGTGCCGAAGAAGCTAGGGAGTAACTTCTAATCGAAGCAGAGTGCGGAATGGCCCACTAAAAAAATTAAATTTTTATAATTTAAAAATAAAGACTGTCGAGGCTATATATACACTGGCAAACCACATATAGCCTTATATATATATATATATATATATATATATATATATATATATATATATATATATATATATATATATATATATATATATACATGTAAACGTTGTGAATACATGTTATATAGAAATATACAGCCCTACATGCGTGTAAACATCTGTTTCAAATATTAATCATAAGAATATATATATATATATATATATATATATATATATATATATATATATATATATATATATATATATATATAAAATACATATATGAAATACATAATAAGAAACGAAACAAATTAATGGGTCCTTGTTAAAAAGCGAAAACAAAACAAAATCAATTATCCAAAAGTATACCTAAATAATCCAGGTGTCTTGAAGCATTTTACCAGTTTTTTTATTTTTATTTTTTTTTTTATATTTCTTATATATATCGTATTCGTTATTCCAGGTGGTGGTTGGTTGAGTATATCTTAAAACAGATAATTGCATAAAACTTATAGTCTGATGTATTACCACCAATATATATGTAATGATTAAGACGAATCACCACAGCAAAGTTCGATCTAACAGTTCACGGTCGCGAAGTCGTGCCACTGTGTATATATTTAAGTTTATGTATATATACAGTGATGTTCAAAATTATTTGCCTAAAGCCAATAACGATCATATCAAATTTTGTCTTCCTATACCACCATCGAATTTTGACAGAACATAGTATGGTGCATATAGATAACTGTTTTAGCGTGACAAATAAAAACATTTTTACATTGTACAAATAATTTTGGACATCACTGTGTATGTATATATACTCACATATAAATAGAAATTTAATAGTTGCATCTTGTACCGGTGACCAAATTATATGTAAACACACGTTCGATGGGCTGACCACCTACAACATTCACAGGTAACAAGTCTATGTGTAAAAAGTGGGTTAACGCAATAAAAAACGTTTATGGCCTCATAAAAACCTAAATTGCAACATATTTGCAATCAGGTTGATGATCTGCATATAACAACTTCAGCAAGTGCTCACATTACCTCTTCGTGGTGGCCACTATCATCTATTCCGTTAAATGTGTAGGCTAAAGTGTGAAGGCTCTAATCCTTCTACAGGAGGTAGGCGTTGGGCTAACACAGCTCAACCTGTAAAATCTCATTGTTACAAAACTAGAAACAAGACTAATCGGCAATGACATCGTCGATGCATGAATTCGGTTTCTTGATTGACAACCGATGTCGTCTATCGTTACTGATTTCAAATCTGCCAAAAACAGGATTTATACACTCTGGTTTATGGACGTCATCAGATCAAAATACAGCAACATGAAGTGTAAAATCGTGTTAGACGACTTCAATGCTTAAATGGGCAGTGCTGGCAGCACATATCGTAGCACCATTTGCCCAAACTCCTTGCACCTTACATCAAACAATAACGGGACACACACCATTGAGCTAGCATTACTATACAACTTGGTGGTTCCCAATACATTCTTCCCTCATGGTAGTTGCTAAAATTCTTCCTGGTAGTTGCTAAAAGTTCGCCTGTCAGCCACATACAATCAACGTTTTCAGCGTAGCACTCGTTGGAACACATCAGCATTATCGTATCGGGCTATGCAGACAAAAAAAAGGGATTGGCCCAAACAACAGGCACATAACATGCAAAATTCAAGCCTAAGTAATAGACATCGATACACAAGAGTAATATCTACAGAATCCCATCCCCATGGCAGCGCAATTCGCAATGAAACAGGAGAGTTACAAATGGACACTAAAACTGTCCTAAAAGTGTGGAGGAATTATTTCTCTTCGCTTCTAAATAGACAGACACCACCTACTGAGCAACAACCTATTTTGCATGCAGGACGTGATAGTGCAGATGAAAAATTACAAGACAGCCACTGAGGATGGTATCTGCAAGGAAACCCACAAATATGTCGGCGATCATATATTCATCCCAGAAGAGTGAAAGACGGCTCTTATCTGCCCACTACATAAAAACGGAGATCGGTTGAACTGCAAAAACTACCGCGGTATAGCTTTGTTGAGCACAGGCTACACGGTTTTGGTGTAGTCGTGACAAAGCTATTAACATACAGCGATAGGGTCTTATATGGGAGATTACCAATGCGGTTTTCGACCAAACAAATCAACGATATTTGCATTCTGGGACGCAACATCATCTGCACTGAAAGAAGTCCTCCTCCCCTTGGAAATATCAGCCCCACAAATCAATGAGACAAATCTGAATCAGCAAACGAACCAATATTAAAGTCTTCAAGTCACCCAATATATCGCGCAAAGTAAAACTGGATAAAGCGCTGATAAGTCCAAAAACTTGCTATAACGGAACGTAAAATTATTCTAATTATTCTCGGTCCCATCAAGGAGGAAGCCATGTATATAGAATGCGAATCATCAGAAATAATCTCGATAAAGTCGACTTCATCGGATTCATAAAATTCATTCATCGGATTCATTTCACAGAACTGAACGCACACGGTCATCGCGTGTCCGGCCTTCTCTTATGACAGATCGTAAAATTTGGAGAAGCATCGTTGAGGTGACGGCCAAATCACAAGTACGCTGAAATGGTCACGTAAAACGGGCAGTAAAACCATATTTTTGAGAGGAGAGATTTTTGATTAGGAAACTTCGACCTAAATCGATTGTCTAAAAATTTTTTTCTTGATTTCAGTAACGCCGACTACACTTCTCTGAGTACATTTCTGGATAGGGCGGATTGGGATTTTATGTAGCACATGGAAAATTTGAATGATTCTGCTTCCGTAAACCTTGTTGTTATGGGTTCCCTTCGTCGATGAATTATCAAAGCTTGACCGCCAACTCCCCTTCTGGCATATGTGATCTGTTAGCGGATTTTTTCGCTTCGGTTTACGAGCCATAGCATCGCCATTTTTTGTCACTTTACGTTATTCCGTCAGTAGATCCAATTGCAGTTTTAATTTTATTAAATTTACGGTAGACGAGGTTGGCGATCCTCAATCTTGATATTAATAATCGTCCCGAGCATGATGGCCTTCCGCCTATTTTATTCAAGAGCTGTGCAGAGAGTTTGGCCTCTTACGGTACCTTATTATTCAATGTAAGCCTGCGGAGTGGTGTTTTTTCAGATCCCTCGAAGATTTCAGTTATTTATCCCATTTTACGATCACATCAGATCTATCGTTTCTCCAGCTTAGCATGGGTTGAAGGCCAAAGACTTTGATAAAATCAATCACATTATTCTCATCGCCAAGTTAGAGAACTTGCATTGTCAGTATCTTCCCGTTAGATGGTTAACGTCTTATCTTTCAAATCGATGGCAGTTCGTAAAGATTTCCGATTGTTTTTCCTGGTATTTTCGTGCACTTCTAGAGTAGTCATATTGGCATTTTTCCATTCATAATACAGCCGCATATTACAACAACAAATTTTCCATAGAAGTGGCCTTACACCTCGGCCACCAGTAAGGAATATGCAATTCAGCTACAAATCACCATCACCAATTGTGTAAAATCGTTAATAATGCGATTCTAATGTTCTGTTGCGTAAGAATACCATTTTGTCACTGTATTTGTATACTTTTATCACAATATAATTATTTTTTTTTTAAATTTTATAAAAACGAAATAAGGAAACTTGTTTTAATAAAAATAAAGACGCACTCGCGAATATCGACATCGAAACGAAAATAAAAACGAAAGCAATTTTAGCAAAGGGTTCGTAGCACCGGAAAAGTACATAGCTAAATCAGGTCCGCGACCCTGAATAAATATAACTTGCAGACGCCACCGATAGGTGAAAAGAAAATTTTTCAATATTCGAGAAAGAAATAAAAATATATGGAGACGCCATTACGCTTACAAGTTTTACAACGCAAAAAACATGAAAAAATATTATGACAGTTTTGTGCGATAAAATTAAAGAAAAAATCATTAAGGATAAAATATAGTTGTAATTTTAGTTTGTGAACATAAATGTAAACCACTATGAACTAAATAAAAAATTGTAAAATTTTTATAAAAAATTCGTGAAGAGCGTAAAATTATTTGTACGGAGTCATTTACTGGAAACGGTGAGTGGGAGTCGTTCCGGTAGTCTAACACTCAACAACTACCCCGCAAATGTGATAGGTTTAGGCCAATCGTCAAACACAAATCGAAGGCTGATTGATGGCAAAGAGACAAATTTTTTCCGGTGGCTTATGGACAGTTCTCTCATCCATGCGGGGATAGCGTAGGTAATGATGGGCCTTAGATATGCCTTGTAAAGTCTTAATTTGTTTTTAGGGAAAAAGCCACTATTTCGTTTGAGAAACCGGTATAGAAGGCTGCGTGCCGCAAAAGCCTTTTCCGAATATACTTAATGTGAGCAATAGGTGATAGCTTACTTGAGATTTGCATTCTAAGGTGCTGCCGTCGAATGAAATAGGATTTTGGCATTTTGCTATATTGGTTGGGATGAAAATGAATGACTTCAGTTTTAGAAGAGTTAACTTTAATCTTCCATTTCCTTGCATATGTAGAATACTGGTTAAGGTATTTAGACAGCCTCTCGCTCGATTTGCGTGCGCTAATTGCAGATGTGAAAATGGCCGTGTCATCGGCGTATCTTGGTTTCTTTATTATCAGGTTTTGGGATTACCCATGTTCTTATATACCTTTTTTAGGTATGGTTTTGGCTCCGCCCCCTTGTTCTATTTTCATTTTCCATCATTTTTTTTAAACAGGTAGTTGATTTTAGTCTGTACCTGAATGTTTATTATGTCCTTGTTATGTCTGTTTTTGTAAATTTCGTAATCTTCCAGTGTTGTCATCATGCTACCTTTTTTACATTTATGCAACACTTTCAGATTTTCGTTAATGCCTGTGTATTTGTGGTTATTGTCAGTCATGTGTTGTGCGTAGTTTAAGTCTATTTTGGGTTTGCCGATTTCTTTCACATGTTGGTTAAACCGAGTTGCGAAAGATTTACCGGTTTGGCCTTTATAGAACCCATCACAGTCATCACATGATAATCTATAAACTTCCGTATCTTGAGAAGACGCTCTTGGTGGGTTCAGTGTTTGTCCTATTTTGTGACTAGTTTTGAATGCTGCCTGTATATTATGATTTTTCAGTACTTTCCTGATGATATTGGCTGTATTTCTGTCAAATGTAATGTATTTCTTGTCTTTATCGTCTTTCGCTAGCAGGGAAGTATACTGTTCGTTGCCGGTTGGAACCCGTTGGCCCTAGTATTCAGTTCCTCTGTATAATCTTCTTGGTCCATTGGTATCGTATTCAGTCTGTTGATCTTGTGCAGGTATGCAATCTTATGTTGTTGTGGATAGTGTGAGTCGTTATAGATTAGGTGGTCCGTTTGTGTTGGTTTTCTAAAGATTTTAAACTTGTGTTCATAATTTTCATTCCGAATCGTTAGGTCCAGGAAATTAATACAATTGTTTTCTTAAGTTTCCAAAGTACATCATCTACATATCTATGCCAGTATACCACACAGTTCCTATAAGGGTTACTCTCACTCAATATTTTAGAATTCTCGAAGTGATATCAATATTTTCAATATTTTCGAATCTATTTTCGAATTTTCGAAGTGATTTTAGAAAATATTGGCTAAAGTTCCCGATAAAAAGCTTCTTCCCATGGGCAGTCTTTCTTGCTGTTCATAGAATATGTCTTGATGTTCGAAGTAATTCTATTGCCTTATGTCATTTTTAGGGGTTAAAATATGTTTTAATCCTTTATCAAGTAGGCACATCTCATTGGCATTCAAATCAATTTCCGTTAGATTTATGGTTCTCTTATGAAACTAATGTTTTATAAGAGGAACCTCAGTGGTGTTTGATTTAATTAGTTTTTGCTGGAGTTTTCAGATTTTGCTTTTTATATTCAATCTTCTTTGTTTCAACCTTGACTCGACTTTCTTTTCCACAAATTCTCTTATACTACAATATTCTAAATAGTGGAACTGATCTGCTATTGGCAATGGCAATTCTAAATGCATGTGTTGTTCTCTTCGTCCATCGTTTCTGATGGGTATGATTGAAATACTCTTTCGAAATTGTCTGCAAATACATCAGCCTTTTCTTCATTCTTTCTCGTCCACTGACCGTTACTTTTACGTATTGGCGGAATATAATGTTATGTTTTTTTCAGCTCCTTAGTCGCTTTCCACAGTGAATAATTCGTGTTTTCTGTTGGTGAGAGTCGCGATAAATATTCCTGAATTGACTGATTTTTTTCATTGAGCAGAAGTTTCTTTAACTGTTTGACCGCCTTGTCTTCTTGACAAGATTTGAACACTCTCCATTCTTTTCTCTCTCATTTTTTACTGGTGTGGACTTCATTGAGATGTTCCACTGCATCACACTCCGTCTTTAATTTGATTTTTGTTTTAGATTCTCTGTTACCTTACATCTGAATTGGTTCCAGTCTGTTATTTTGTTGCTTAACATCGGTTGTTTCTATGCATGTTCCTTATCTTTGTTGCCAGAGTGATTAAAACAGGGGAGTGGTCCGATGATAAGTCTAAACATGGCGTCGATTTAATGTAATTACTTGCGATTCCTTTGGTGACGCAGAAATCTATGACGTCTGGAATCTTTCTTTTATCACTAGGCCAGTAGGTAGGTTCACAGGTTGACACATGTTTAAGCTTATTTTTTTGAATTGATTTAAATAACGCTCGGCCTCTCGTTGTAGCCAATCTTGATCCCCACTCTTGGTGTTTTGCGTTATAATCACCCCCTACTATAAAGCGATGACCCAACGATATATAAAAATGATCAAATTGTTCCATTTTCATTGCATGTTTTGGTGGGCAATAGATGGACATAGTAGTTGCTTGTATAGATGCTCCTTCTCATACTTTTTTATTTAATGGTGTTTAATTATGTTTTTGATTATAACTGCAGTGTCACCATGTGCTGTTCCATCAGGATGGTTTGTGTCATAAATGGTGTATCTTGGTATTTTGAGACATGTTCTGCTAGTGTTATGCGTTCCGGATATTAGCATGACATCAATTTCTTTATATATCAAAAAACTTTTTACTTCTTGTCCGCATGTTGTGACAAGCCATTCGCATTCCAGATTACTAATTTAAGGGTTCTGAGAAGGTTTAGGATGGTATCCATTTTGACCATTAATTCCATCATATTTTCCAATCGTTGTGTGGAACAGGCTGTTGATTATGAGTTTTTGAATTTTCCGTTGGCTGATTTTCTTTGGTATGATCTCCATCCGAAATTAGGTGTTGAACAAATTGGATTCTCGAAAGAAGCAAAAGAGTAAACAAAAAAGCGAGAAAAGTTTTCCTTGATGTTCCCCAAGCCTTTCATCGAGTCTGGCATCGAGGACTGGAATATAAATTACATCGCGACCTCCCTAAGCAGTACTATGAGATATTAAAATCATACAATGAAAGGAGATATTTCAGAGTGAAATATGAAGAAAAGTTCTCATCACTCAAGAGAATTGAAGCAGGAATACCACAAGGGAACGTGCTGGGACCAGTCTTGTATTTGCTTTATACGAATGACATATCTCAAGAAAAACGGCAAGAACTGGATATAAAATTCAGAAAACCGCTTGATTCAGTTCCTCAGGACTGAAAGTTGTTGAAGTAACCAGAAGAACTGAGCTAACTCGGAGTAACTACTGTGTTGTAGCCCAACTTTATAAACTGAGAATTAAAATAAGAAAGAAAAATTTGCTAAATGAGTTGTAACAACTTGATTTGACGAAACATGATAATTCAAAACTGGATATTTTAAAACGAGATAAGGTACAAAACGAGATATGGTACAAAACTGTATATTTCAAAATTGGATAATTCAAAACGAAATTTAAAATGACTAGCCATATTCCAGAACTTTCTCAACAAATCATTTTAAAATCCCATTTTCATCCTACATATCGAATTTCATCATAATCGGTTAAGAACACGCCGAGTTCCTTCCTAACTGGCCATATTCCAGAAATTTCTCAAAAAATCTTTTTTAAATCTCATTTTCATCCTACATATCGAATTTCATCATAATCGATTAAGAACTCGCCGAGTTCCTTCCTAACTAGCCATATTCCAGAACTGTTCCAAAATATCATTTTAAAATCCCATTTTCTTCCTACGTATCGAATTTCATCAAAATCGGTTAAGAACTCGCCGAGTTCCTCCCTAATTGGCCATATTCCAGAACTTTCCTAAAAAATCATTGTAAGTTTAAATCACATGTCGAAATATCCAATTTTGAAATATCCAGTTTTGTACCATATCTCGTTTTGTACCTTATCTCGTTTTGTCAAATTCTATTTTGCAATATCCAGTTTTAAAATGTCCAGTTCTGAGCGGTTCCCGTATGTTCACGGTATACAATTAGCCATAACTAAAGTGCTGTACAAGCGTCAAGAAATCAAAGCTCAAAATCGAGAAAAAATTGATACTTTAAACGATTAAGAAGATTGTGATTGTGACGAAGACAATACGAATAAATACCGATATGAAGAGTTTTATTATGAAGATGGCCTATAACAATAATAGACCTATTTAATAACTCACCAAGCGATTGCACCATTAATTGTCAAAATCAGAAAAGTTGTAAAGCTATTTCGTGGCTCGCCTATGAAAAATGATAAAGCATTACAAAAATACTTAAAGGGAGAATTTGGGAAGGAATTAGATGCAAAAACGCGCTGGAACAGTTTGCTTTTATTGCTTGAGCGATTTTCCCAATTAAAACATTGCATTGAGAATGCACTTATTGATTTAAATCTAAATGCTGAGTTTCGAATAACTGAAGAAGTATTTTCTCTAGTCTCAACAATTATTTCACCTTAACTTCCAGTTAAGTTAACTAACGCCAAATGCTGCGGTAAAATTTATGTTCAAGGAATTGACGAACCAGAATAGTGCGTTAAGTAAAGAACTAACGTAGTTCTGCATTAAAAATCTACAACAGGAACAAACCGAAAATTCAGAAATTAAAAATATTGATATCCTGTTTTCGTCCACAGTTCCAGCTCCAGAGCATGAGCCTCAACTCGCATTAAAAGAAAAGTTTGAAATGGCGATTTACCGATTGTATTTATTACAGGTAATAATAATAATTAAATAATCTGACTGCATCTGACATGAAGTACGTTGAAACGCAATTGACATTAACGGCGGTTTGTTGAAACAGTATATACGGGTCCATCAATGTCCTATCAAAACCGTTTATATGTATATATAGGTATATGTATAACGATAATTGAACAAACATAAAGGATCTTTAGTCGAACAGCTGGTTTAGAAATATTACCGGAAATTCACTTACAATGCAATAATACGTTACGAAATGTAACCAATCGATATATATGCAGTTTAAATGTTCGCAAAAAATGTTATGACCACGTGCTTCTTGTACCAAATCTTTCATTATTAATTTTCTATACATATATTATGTATGTAATGTTATTAAAAATATATCTACACATTTAATTTAGATAACCAAAATCTTAAAAATTTCTTTTAAAACATTCTTAAATAAAATTAGAGAGCTTCTCACATAAAACCTTTCATGTTTCGTTTTATTTTTTTTTTATAAAAAACCTTGAAGCATACTTTTATATTATGTTCTTGGTAAGAACATCGGTTTAGTTTATTTGAGCAAAAATCAAAATTTTATGTTTTGTATACACTATAAAACGCATACGAGAAACTTTAGACAATCGGTGAGGTCCCCTTTTTTAAATATTGTAAAATATATATATATATATATATATATATATATATATATATATATATATATATATATATATATAAATTTATATATGTATATATATATATATATATATATATATATATATATATATATATATGTATATATATATATATATATATATATATATATATATATATATATATATATATATATATATATATAAATTTATATTTATATATATATATATATATATATATATATATATATATATATATATATATATATATATATATATATATATATATATATATATATATATATATGTGGCTATTACACAAATTATGTCTAACGATATGTACACGATAGTATCCAAAAAATAAAATAAAAATCAACAAAAAGAGGGTGGAAATTTGGAAAATATATAAAGAAAATGTATATCCTTTTATTAAGCATGCGTAACATTTGCAATCAATCTTAAATTGTTTAGTTTTCAGGGGATTCGCATCATATGTGTAACGGGCGAATATTTTATTTCATATTATCATCTATGAACATAATTCGCGCGCGGTTTTATCACAATGATCAAAAATACCACGTGCTCGATCGTTTCTTTGTTTATTGTTCATTACTAATTTACCTGCAATTTATATATATATATATATATATATATATATATATATATATATATATATATATATATATATATATATATATATATATACATTTATATATATATTTATATATATATATATATATATATATATATATATATATAGTTTTATTTATGTGTAAATCCAAAACCCTCTTTACTACAAGCCGTATTGTTTGCAAGCCGTATTGTTTGCATACTCATGCTATACAAAAATATATACTTTGATTGTATTGTAAGTAGAAAATCGTATCGGGATATGATAGCGAATATTGTGTAAAAGAAATAAACAATAAAATCAAATAATGCGCATGCGTTTACAATTTTTTTTATTAATTTTATATGGAGTTTTGATAGTTACTAATACATCTAAAGTATATATTTTCACTAATACATTTCAAAAATACATGATGATGTGTGTCAACGAAAGTTACAAGACGGCTTGTAGTAAAGAGAGTTTTGTGTAAATCCATCTCCATCTACAAAATCAGTTTTGTGTATGTATTAAACATAAAAACACGACGCCTCAGTAAAGCGCGATACAAAACGCAAAATAAAAACGGTATACAATAAAACGGTTAACGATAAAACAGTACATATATATTTAGGTATTTTGTCGTTTAGGAACCATACAGAAATGTTTCGAATCTTGATCCAAAGCTATACTTGAAAAACTTAATTTTTATTTTGCGCCATATAAATAGTTCCGTTAGGTGTCCAATGACCATATTATAGCCAACATTTCCTTTTCGTTTACAGCATAATTTATTTAACGACCTGCAGATAAATGTAATAGGTCTATCCTGGCCCAGTTCTCCCTTCGATAATACTCCTCCAATTGCCGTATACGAAGCATCCGTTGTTAAGATGAACAGCTTTTCAAAATTAGGAAAGATGAGTATTTCTGTAGATGACAGAAATTCTCTCCTGGTGAGGTTTGTGAGTGGTTTGGCCAATTTGGCGAAACCTCTTATGAAGCGCCTGTAGTAGGACGTGAGGCCGAGAAATGATTTTAAATCTTTCAAGTTTTTGGGCTCACTTTCTTTTCATCAGGTTTGATACTCTGATTGGTTATAATATAACCGAGGAACTCGTTCTTTAGAAACATCCTAACGTTATCCAAATGCTCTTCTTCTGAATTTCCCCCAAATATTATGATGTCGTCTTCAGCACGTTGTCTATCATCCTCTGAAAGATAGTCGGTGCATTTTTTAATCATAACACGGCTGGATCCGATTGTATACCGCTCATTTTCATTGAACTTATTGTGGCAATAATATTGCCTCATTTAACCTATCTAATAAATTCAGCGCTTACTAAATCTGTTTTTCCAGATACGTAGAAAATAGCTGTGATCACACCCATTCCTAAAATACAGATACCAGTTACTTTGAGTGTTGTCTAAAATTTTGGAAAGAACTTTTGGATTTCTAGTGAATCATATCACTACTACAGCCCTGTTAAAGGTTGTGAACGACATTTCCTCTAATATAGAAGATGGTAAGATTGCTATTCTAGCACTTTTGGATTTTTCTAAGGCATTCGATAAGGTTGATCATGCTATTTTGGTGACCAAACTGTGCAAAGAGTATAATTTTTCTAGAGGTGCTTGTCAATTGGTTTTTTCCAATCGATTTCTATGACGAAGTTGAAAGTACGATGTGTTAAATGATCATTTAACTCACCACTCATGCTTACTGGGTATGGGTAGGACTTGGTATAAATAGGTTCTTCCGTAGTGGTCTTGATTTCCGCTCTTATGTCGATGTCAATTGTTTCATGGTTGTTGACCGGTCCAAAAAGTGTTTCAAATTTTGACAGTATACTCATACTTGCCGGTATCCTTATGTTGTTTGATGTTAGAATTAGTGTGTTATTTTCCCTATCGATTAAGGCTCCTAATTCTTTTAGGGTATCGTCTCCGATGATTCGTGGTAAAACGAAAAATTCCAATGTTTTGTGAATTCCGGTACTCTCAAAAAATGGTCCAACGATTTTTTCCTTAACGAATTCATTAACAATGCGTGCAATTGCGTGCAAGACATGACAGTTTCAGCAAGACATGTGCAATTGCGTGCAAGACAAGACACAATGCGTGCAAGACATGACAATTGAATGTTTGTACGGACTACGCAACGCAGGGGAAAATATTGAGTCGTGGAACTCAACAAAATTTTTTACCTTGGCCTAAATTTTTTTAACAACAACAAGCGTCTGTGTCTACTGCAGAGGTGGACAACTAACTAATGCGGGAGGTTTAAGAAATTAAATTAAATAACGATTGTAAAGAAAAATATCAAAATATCAAGAGTAGGAGGAAAGCAAGCCGGAGTGTGCAATCGAACTAACTTTATCCTCAACATCGAAGTAATAATTGGGGTTGACTACTATCCCTTAATTCTAAAAAGTAACATCATTAGAAAACGTTTACAAGATCCAATCACCCAAGAAACCGAACTTGGTTGGATTATAATGGGAAACACATTCACAGCAAAGAGGACAAAATGATGTCTATTATCACAACTAAATCTAAACCTTCATGTTTGGTCTCTTTTGGACCAAATGAAGAAGATAATTCATGGCCGCAACAAATAAGCAACGCAAATGAAACTCCAAGTGTACAACTAACAACATCTACAAATAACAGCAACTCAATCAGACGCCAACCAGAGAGACAGGCGGAATCTGGCATTATTGGCCTTAATGAACATCTGATGTCCCATTGACAACTGTAAAGAACCGATGAAAATTGAGAAATTCATACATTCAACTGGCATTCAAACATTCAACTGGAAAATTTTAGAATTATGGTACTGTACAAGTGCATGTCTACCTGTAGAAGCATAGAATATTAGACGTTAAGCAACGTTAAGGCAAAAAACGGAATAAAATTAAAATAAAAAACAAAAATAAATGTATCCAAAAATGTTTTGTGTATAACTAACACATATCTATCCGGCGAAAATATGTATATGGAGAAGATTGAACACAAATACCACATTGTTTTTTTTTTTTTTTTTTTAACGACAAAGAATGAAAAAAAATGAAACCTTTTTTCATGTCGCTTTTGTCGATAAACCATCCAATGCCGATTTTTTAAATACAAAATTTTAGTCTACAGAAAACCGTCGTATCGAAAACATTAAAATAAATCTATATTATATTTGATCGCATAAAATAATTAAAATTAATACTACAGTTTAAAAATAATTTAAATAAAATATATTGTTAAAAATATCGAAAATCGTACCCGTTATTAAATATAATAAATTAAATTAAAAAAAAAAAAATAAAAATCTGTAAAGTGTGATGTGATTATTAAAAAAACGTTAAATTAATTTAAAAAAAAAAAAAAAAAATTTTTTTGAATAAGCTAAGTTTAAACAAAAAAGGCAAAAGACTGAATTTTTTTTTTCGTGTGATTATAATAATTTAGTATATAGAATAGTAACGTAATTATTACGTTATATTATTGTATTTTAAAATAACAAAATTATATAAAATAAAAAAAAAAATGTCGACATTATTCGCGGAATTAGAACGTAGTGTAGTCGGTGGTGGCCAACATAATACAACGGCAAATTTATCAACGGTATCACCATCGTCGTCGGTTGTCCAACAGACACATCAAACAAATAATAATAATAATAGTATGGTGGTTGAAGACCAACGTGCGTTACAATTAGCATTCGAATTATCAATGTTAGGTCTATCCGATCCATTAAATTCAATGGACATGAATGTTATTGTAAATGGGCATCATCATCACAACGTAAATGGTGGTGGTGTTCAAACGGCACTAAATAGTCCAATTGCAAATAATACTAATAATTTAATTGGCGGTCCAGGTTTAGCATTAGGACCATTTTCATCGTTACTACCATCGATCGATGAACGATCAAAAAAATCGCAAAATATGACTGAATGTGTACCGGTTCCGAGTTCCGAGCATGTTGCCGAAATTGTAGGACGACAAGGTAAGTTTTTTTTTTTTTTTTATATTATAACCTCATTATTATAGTATATATATTATCATCCCGCCGAAATGATCATAATATTCTAATAGAATAACTGTATCACATATTTGTGTGGATAATTTCTCCGTATTTTTTTTTTTTTCAACACGGACAAACAAATTAGACTCATTTTTATTCTCGCTCTTTTCGTGTGTTTCTGTGTGTGTTTATATATTCCTTATTTTCTTGTGGATTGTTTTGTCTCAAAGAAGTATATAAATATATTATATATATATGTAAATATATGTATATATATATGTATATTTATGTATATATATATATATATATACACATAAAAATTGAAAACAAAATCGAACATGATGGAGATGAGAAAAACCTTGTATTTTGTTTGCGATTTTTTATAAAGAAGAATAGATTGTCTGGACATCAAATTACATATAGATCGAAGTGGATGTCTGTTTTATTAAGTAATCCTTTGTTTCTTTATATATTTTATCGAGTAGATCGCGATTTGATCAAAAAAAAAAAAAATTTTTTTTTTAAATTTTATCGTATGTACATACTTGATTATTTATAAAGTTACTAGACAATTTTATTATCGATATTTGGCGATTTGTTTTTAAGAATGATTAGATAAGATTTTTAGAATATTCCATCTTTGAAATGTATGTTAGTTATTGGAACATTTCAGAAATTATGGAATTTTCATATAGATATATAACGATCGAAATTTTTGGCGCAATCGATCACTGCAGCTGCCCTTCGAAATACTTATATGTTATTTATTTAAATATGTAGAAAATTTAACTTATATTTAAGTATCACCTGGAATTTTAAAAAAAAAAATACATATATGTATATTTCGTTGTTGTATTTTTTTTTTTTTGTTAAATTCTAGGGTTCGATCAGTCGGTTGATATATATTTTTTATACATAGAGAAAACGAGAAAAACGGAAACAAAACTTTATTAATTGAAATTTCCTCAATCAAACGTGGTTATACCTACTGTGTGTAGTGTAGCACATAACTTGTATTTGTGTATAATTCTTATTACCAAACTGATTCTATCAAAAGATCTTTGCGTATTTTTATTAATATGCCATGTGTGAATTTCTATGTTTGTGGTCGTCTGTCTATTGTATAGAAGTTGTATCAAAACACATTTTTAACGCATAATATATCATTGTTGGTCTACACGACAAACTATTTATCATACATATGGTTTAATATAAAGTCAGTAACCGATGCTTAGACCTTGAAAACAGAATGGAATTGATGCCGTTGTTGTTGTACACCGTCTTTAATTGTTAACTTTACTTCTTTTATATCTTTGTTTAAATAATAAAAAAAAAGTTAGAAAGATGCTTCTAAAGTACAGTAACCACCAAAAAATGAAAATAAACGAAACAAAAACTACATAAAAATAAAAAAACTATTTGCAACTAATTTTAGTTTCTATCTTTTTCAATAAATTCTTTTCGTTTTATTTTTGGTTTTCTTAAACAACAAAAAAATAATAATAATCTCAATATAGTCGAGTAAAACGACATAAGAAAATTTAGGTATGTTTTACGAAAATTAGAAAATAGTGTAGAAAAGTTCATCGTTCATAATTAACTGAATATAGAATTTAAAAAAAAAATATATATATATAGCTGTATATATATATATATATATAAAGATATAAAAAAAACTATATATTTTCGTTAAGTTTCATCAGAAACTGATAGTCGATCTTTAGATCTTTAACACCGATATGATTAGATCAGTTTAGCTTGATCTCAACTTTGATACAATACTTATTTGAGGTAATATTTAGAAAGGATCATTAGGGATGTTCGAATTCTTCAAAAACATCGAATTGCGTTGTAGCAAATTGAATTTGACACTACCCCAAAAGCACCCGAAATTATAATGACTAAAAATTTGATGCGATACGCAGTATATGTAATAACAGACAGATGGCTTGTTTATTTGTTTTAAAGCAAATTTGGTTTCAGTTCAAGTTTTAAACCATTCGACTCTTTTATTCGATTTTTTATCGATCTTCGAAATAAAAAAAATCGATTCCAAATATTCGAAGACCAATTTTTGAGGAACATCTCTAGTCTGTATAAATTTTAGTATGTATACGTTTGCATCCTACTACCAAGCGTCTGAAGCTTCCTATAGTATACATTCGTGTTGGTTTTGGTCTGTAGGTATGATACGTATGAATTTACATGAAAAATACACACACATAAACTATACCGTTCAATGAATGTTATCTTTAAAAGTTTTTTCTCACAATCATGCGCTTTTTCATCCTTCATCCCTAATGTTTATGTATTTTTATAAAATGTTATTGAACTTTATGTTTTCTGTGTTAATTGGGGTTATTTGCACTCGTTTATGTATGAGTGTATATATATATATATATATATATATATATATATATATATATATATATATATATATATATATATATATATATATATATATAATATTTATATATATATATATATATATATATATATATATATATATATATATATATATATATATATATAAATATATATATATATATATATATATATATATATATATATATATATATATATATATATATATATATATATATATATATTGTCTGACCCTTTCAGATTTTGATGAAACTTTTCAAAAATGTTCTCTATGTTTAAAATACACGAAAAATGATTTTTGTTTTTTTTTGCGGCACTGTACTTTTTGACAGTGGCGCACGGCATATTACGTTTTTCTTGATTTTTCTTGAAAACGCTAATTTTTGAAGTCCTCTTTCTCAAAAACCACTTAACCGATTTAAATGTTTTATATCTCAAATGAAAGGTAATCTTATCTTATAAATAACGGTACAATTACAATTTTTAAAAAATTGTTTATTAAAGAAAAAATGCATTTCCCGTTATTTTCGACCCCAACGAGTTATCAATTTTTTTACTTTTTTTTCAAAGCTTATTCATTTATCAAATAAATAACAAAAGGAGTCCTACCTTTCATTTTTAAAATATGATTTTTTGAATATTTCAGGATCTGAATATTTTAAACCAAAAATCGAAAAAATCTATCAAACTTTTTCTTTGATAATTTTTCTTGAACTAACTTACACTTTTGGCAATGCAATAAAAGTTTTTGTTTTGAGCAAAATGAAAATTTTCCACAGACCATGAATAGAGTTCAAGTGGCGTAGTTATTTGGTTTTCAAATGGTCTTTGTCAAGGTCCTTTCCCGTAGCAAGTTGCAAAAAATGCTATTCTGCTTCTATATCGAAGTCCTCCTTGAAATTACATTGTGCCGTAGTTTTTCCTTTATAAAATTAACTAGGCCGGTAATAAACAATCTCACAGCTACATGATTATGTTTTGGGTTCCTCAGATATAGCTATCAAGCTTGTGAATTTCAAAGTACCATCGTATGACCGGTTTCCCCGTTTTTATAATACAAGGCAAATGGATGTATTGTACATTGAGCATTCGACCAATGAAATCCTTGAACCGCATCCTGAACTACAAATGAATAGTTTCCATGGTGCATCGATCTACCTTCTGCCACTGCTTCAATGTTATTTCATCTATACAATTTTGTAGAAATTTTGCAGATAAATCTTTAAGAATATTATCGGTTCCCGGGCAGGTTGGACATTCGTTTAAATAGCATAATGCGCTTGGAGTAGCTCAAATAATCTGCGAAATAAGATCTTGATGTGTGATAAAAGGTTCATAGATTTGATTTTATTAAACATAAGTTTAATATTTTGATGATATATGCAGACGCAAATAGTATGTGTGTCGCTAGAGTTCGCTAGTACGCAGTGCCCTGGACGAAGTGCAGCAAAACTAGAAATGTTTTGTATTTGGATAGGTTTTTTAAATATTTCATGAGGTTCCTTCAATCTACGCTGATTTGTAATAATAACTCCTTCTGATGACATTGTCTTGAAATATCGTTTTCCAACACATACTCGACTTATTTCGTCATCTTCATAAAATTTTACACCAACAATGCTATTTCTTGATTAAGAATTGTTGAACCCACTTTGGTGTTCGGTGTTGACATGATACCTTTTTCTTTTTGAATCTGGTATATTTTATTTTATTGCTGTATTTGCCATATAATAAGACACACCAAACTCATCTTGAATTTTCCGAACAGGCAAGATTTTTGGTACCGATGTTAAAATCAAATACTTTCCATTTGTTGTTGTAGACATTCCATATTTTTCTCGTAATTGTTGAATCATTTTTTGCAACTAATTTAGGGTTTTATTGCATTGCCAAAAGTGTAAGTTAGTGAACAGTTCCAGAAAAATTATCAAAGAAAAAGTTTGATAGATTTTTTTGATTTTTGGTTTAAAATATTCAGATCCTGAAATATTCGAAAAATCATCGAAAAAGGTTGGACTCCTTTTGTTATTTATTTGATAAATGAATAAGCTTTGAAAAAAAAAAAATTGATAACTCGTTGGGGTCGAAAATAACGGGAAATGACATTTTTCAAAACACATTTTTTCTTTAATAAACAATTTTTTTAAAATTGAAATTGTACCGTTATTTATAAGATCCATTCATCCCCTTTCATTTGAGATATAAAACATTTAAATCGGATAAGTGGTTTTTGAGAAAGAGGACTTCGAAATTAGCATTTTCAAGAAATATCAAAAAAACGTAAAACGCCGTGCGCCACTGTCAAAAAGTACAGTGCCGCAAAAAATAAATAAAAATAAAGATATATATATATAGCATTCCTTATTTTCTCCAAAAATAAAATTATCAAAGAGAAAACAAAAAACTACCAATTTTTTTCCAGACCGTAATGCGCATGTAAACATTTTTTTCTATATACTCACATGTTAAGGTTTTTCTTATGAAAATGATGGGTCCTACGTTTTGTTGTTACCGGCTCTACTCATTCATTTTTTCGCTATGCGAAAAGAGGATGAAATTGAAATTATTTGGGTGTGGTTGTTTTTTTTTGTTATTACACGCGAAAAGAAGAGTTTTTTTTACTGGTTTTACTCCATGTATGTGTATGTATACAAATTGAGAGAAAACAAAAAAGGAATCCTTAAACAAAGAAAATACTATAGTAAAATTCAATTTTATTGTAATCCCGTTATAATGGGATAAGTGACAATAAACAACTAACTACTTCTACGATCGCTAGATTTATTAAGCAGTTTTTTTTTTTTTTTTTTTAATATTTCAGGATGTAAAATTAAAGCGTTACGCGCTAAAACCAATACGTATATAAAAACTCCAGTTCGTGGCGAAGAACCTGTATTTGTTGTAACCGGTCGTAAAGAAGATGTTGCTAAAGCAAAATTGGAAATATTATCGGCTGCTGAACATTTTAGTTTGATTCGGGCATCGCGCAAACCAACTTTAAGTGGTTTAGGTGGTAAGGGTACTCCACCGGGTCCTCCAGCTGTCCCAGGGCAAATAACTTCACAGGTTCGTGTACCATATCGTGTGGTAGGCTTAGTTGTTGGTCCAAAAGGTGCTACTATAAAACATATACAACAACAAACGGATACATATATTGTTACACCATCGCGTGACCGTGAACCCGTATTTGAAGTAACCGGTCAACCCGAAAATGTTGAAATTGCCGAACGACAAATAAAAGCACATATTGAAATGCGTACTGGTCAAGCGGCACAAGCCGCTCAAGCTCTTGCACAAAATGGATTAGGAGCAATTTTATCGGATGAAACTGGGCCGGAACTACTCGCATCACTATATAAAAATGGTCTTAGCTCATTACTAGGATATTTAGAGCCGAATACAAGTAGCAATTGTTCGTCTGCTTCTTCAACATCATCGAAATGTGCTTTAATGACGCGTCCCGAATTAATTAGTATTTGGAAAAGTTTAGGCGGCGAAAATTTAGATTTGGATGAAGGTATTGGCGAATCACCAAATATATGGTCAATGACAACACCAACAATGATCGGTTCACGGTCATCACCTTCAGTATCGGCGAGTCCAACCGATTCATTACTTGGCGGACAATCAGGTAAACGTGAATGTCTGGTTTGTGGCGATAAAGAAGTTACCGCCGCTTTAGTTCCATGCGGTCATAATTTATTTTGTTTAGAATGTGCAAATCGTATATGTCTTTCTGGTGAAGCTATATGTCCCGTTTGTACTCAAACTGTGGTACAAGCAATTCGAATTTTGGGTTAAAATACATATATAATATTATAATTATATAATAAATCCTAACATAACCTAAAAAAAAAAAAACAACTATGTACGCACACCACGCGGTTTTGAATATAAATTATAATTTTTATACGACCTCTATATATTATTTTTAACTTGTTTCAAATTCTACCGGATTAAATTATGCGTCTATATTAGACTTAATAAATATTATTGTTAATAAATTATTAGCCACCATTTTTTTTTTTATATAGTTTTAACGAAATATATATATATTATATTAAAATAAATCACGTGGGTCGTTTTAAACAAAAAAATTATTGAATTGAAACTTTAATTGATCTATGGTGTACGTTTTTGTCTATATTATAGCAACACCTTTATTAACTATACTATAATCATGTCATGAACGTGTTGAAAATAATAATTATAACGGTTTCAATCAATGTGTAATTTTATATAAAATATTTAACCCTTGAATCTCATCATTATTTAATTAAATTATCCCGCTAAAAAATTTAATCCGTTATATATATATATATATATATATATATATATATATATATATATATATATATATATATATATATAATGGTTACATATAACACACAAACAAAGTTTGTGCGCGCGCGGGTCTAACGGATGATAATCCACCATTTTTTTACTTAATATTATTTTAATTTTATAATTTTTTGAATTTTATGAATTATCTTTGTTACTATATATTATTTAAAACAAAAAAAAAAAAAAAAAAACAAAAAAAAAATATTTTATTTCTCGTTATGTTAAAAAAAATAATATTTTTTTTTGGTTATATAAATTAAATTATATTTAAATGAAATTAAAACAAAAAAAAAACTAATAATAAATCAAGACAGTATAATTAAAAATAATATAAAAAATATATATGTAAAATGAATAATAATTTAATGAAAAAAATTTAAAAAATAATATATATATATATATATATATATATATATATATATATATATATATATATATATATATATATATATATATATATACATTATATTTATTTGTAATTTTTATATAAAATAATATATGTATATAATATAATTTATTCGACATAATAATATATCACCGAATTTAATAAATAAAATAAATAATAAAAAATTTAAAAAGAGACTAGGAACTGTAAACTGAGCAAATTAATTAAATTTGCTCATTTTTTTTTTAGATATTAGTATTTTGGTTCCTGGCCTCTGGATTCGTTGATATTATTATATATATATTTATATATATATATATATATATATATATATATATATATATATATATATATATATATATAAATATATAAATATATTTAAATATGAAAAAATTTAAAAAAAATGCGTTGGCTGTGAAGTAATACTGCCATTTTCTGTTCAAATTTTTCCAGTTTTCTTTGTTTTATTTTTATTGTTTTTTTTTAAGTTTTCTTTTCATAAATTACAATGCGTGCTTCAACTTCTTGGACGCACATATCGTACTTAAATCATATTTATATTTAAACAAATTCTTTAAGTAAAACTTAAACTATATATTTCAGTTTAAAAATTTATTTATCCCCTTTTTTATTTTTTAATTAAATTAATCCCAAAATATAATTGAAATAAAAATAACTTTATTATATAATATACTTAATTCTAATTAGTAAATATTAAATATAAAATTAAATATAATAATAAATGAAACTAAAGATAATAATTTAAAAAAAAAAAAATTTATTAAAAATTTAAAAAAAAATACATATCGTTATTCTTTTATATTTTTAAATTTATTTTATTAGTGTTATATTTATTTTTAATTTTAGAATGTATTGAATTTTTTTTATTTTTTGGATTTGTATTACTCTTTAATTTGTTTTTAATGAATTACTATATTTTATATTATTAATATATTATTATTTATAATGACTGATTTTATTTTCTATTAAAATGGATATTTATTTTGTGTGTAATAATAAAATAGCGTAAATATATATATATATATATATATATATATATATATATATATATATATATATATATATATATATATATATATATAAAAATTATACGAAATTATAAATTGTGTGGCCTCCTTTTATTTTTTTTTCAAATTTATATTTTTATTTGTTTTTAAATTCATTTAATAAATTATCCGACTTTTTATTTTACTATTTTTAACAAATTATTTTTTTAAGCAATATATTATAATATATAATCAAACTAGTTATACCAAAACGTCCCACCATATATAAAAGTTAGATAAAGAAAATTTAAAAAAAAAAAAAATGTAAATAAAAATAAAAATTTTTAATAATGCAACCCATCAAACTATTTACATACATATATGACACTCTAAAATTATGAATACCTTTGGGTCAACTTATGAAAACAAAAAAAAAATTAAAATTAAATAAGGCCAGTATTTTGTTTTTAATATTATTATTTTTATAATTTCGCTACTTTTTAGTTATTAATTAAAATTTTAAACGAAATTTAAATCCCACCAAATTTTAAACAAAAATCGATTTAAACATATATATATTTTAAATACACACATTCCTCGCATGAAGTTACATTTTATAATTTTTTATTACATTATTTTATATAATTTTTTTTTAATTTTGTTTTATTAAATAATTTTTTTTTGTTAAAATTATTATTATTATTATTTTGGAATAAATAAAAATTTATTATAAATACCCGATTTTTTTACTACTAATAATAATACTACTACTATAATGCTATTTAATTGTTTAAATTAATTTTTAAAGAAACCAATTATAGATTTTATAAAATTCATTAAAAGTTCAACCCTATCCTTGTAAAAATATATTGAACATTTAATTTTGGTCTTTAATTAAATTAAAAAAAAAAAAAAACATGAAAATATTACTGTAATATAATCAAGAGGTTGTACTTAGAAGTAATAAGAAGCAAACTTTACCGGTTTAGAACGTTATAATTAAAAACATATATAATTTTTAATAGTTAACAAAAAATATTGTGAGGTTAAGTCCCACTAAATATCGGCAACATGGTGAGTTTAGCATAATTACATATATCATTTACTTATGAAATATCCGAAAACACTTTTATGGTCACATGTACGCGATCATAAATTAACCGCGACCAACCAATCCAATCAACATATTTTTATCACATGACATGCTCGTATGTCATGTGATTAAAAGGTTTTGATTGGATTGGTTGGTATGCGGCCAATTTTTGATCACGCATGTACCGACCATTGAATCTTGTAAAACATTTTAAACGACTTGATACGAATTTTAATTTTATTATTTATATTCTTTTTTTACGGGAGGCTTACCATCGAAAGGTTCGATCAAACAGTTTTTTTTCGCCCTAAATTTGTAAAGTTTTAATAATTTATCTGCATATATAAATATTTAAATGTTTTAATAGAATATAATTTAAATGATGGCGCTTATCGACGATTAACTAATGTTTGATTTTCTATTAATATCGTAAAATTTAGATTTAAGTAACTTCTATTCACCGTAATTTTTTTGCGATTTTTTTGGTATTATGAAATACGATTGTCGCATATCGTATTGCTAATAGGGAAATTTCTCTGTGCAATTTTTTTAACGTCAAATATTTATAACCTCAATTATTCGGAAAAATTTTAATTAAACATAAATTATGAGGACTATGAAAAAATGTGTTACGAAACACATCAATCCTCTTGAATTATGTGATAAATCGTTTCCAACCATCGACAGATTTTGTTTTTTACAACAAATGTATTTTTGATTTATATTCGGTTAAGTTCATAACATTTTTAACCGCAAGCATCAACTCAGAAGGGGAAATTTGTATATTTCCCCTTGATTCGCGAATCACGTACATGTACCGGGCATTAAACATAGAAAAAAATAAAATAAATGGTTGGTTGGTCCGATAGCAATAAAAAATAGTTGTAGGGGCATAATCAATTTGGTTGAACCAACAAACCAATTTGATTGAACCAATCAAATCGTGTATAGGGTCTTTTGAAAATAAAGGAAAAGCAATTTTTTTTTAAATTTTAAAATGATAACGGATCAAAATTGCTCAAACGAAATTGTTAATATCTAAGCGCCAAATAAATTATTTTTTCAAGTATACATGATAATATTTTATTAACCTTCGTAATCTATTTATTATCTAATATTATTAGTTGATATTTTTGAATTAAAAAAAATATTGACGAAGCGCACATTATTTTGATGTATATATACATATATATGTATATATATATATATATATATATATATATATATATATATATATATATATATGTATATATATATATATATATATATATATATATATATATATATATATATATATATATATATATTATATTTTTTTTTGTATTATTTAAAAATGTAATTAAACATTTCGGTTAGATTTAATTATATATTAAGAAATTTAAATTAATAAAAGCACGGGAATTTTTCAGATTTTTAATCCTTATTCAAAAAAAGTCTATAAATAATAATAAATAATACATACAACGATTTTCGATTTAAATAAAATGTAATAATAATTAATATCTATAAAAAATAATATTAAATGTCTTCCATAATAACATTGAACACATAATAAACGGTAATCGAATAGTTTTATACATAGAAGACTAAATAAATATGGAAGAAATTAAATATACACGTTATATATATATATATATATATATATATATATATATATATATATATATATATATATATATATATATATATATATATATATATATATTTATATACATTTTTTTAAGGCCAAATATAATAACATACAAACAATAAGAAAATTTTTTAAGATTTCCCAATTCATTTAAATTTTTTATTATTGATCATTAATTTTAGATAAATTAAATATATTGAAAAAAAAAAACATTAACCCAAAAACACAAACGAAAATTAGATTAGGAAAATTATTGTATAAAAAAAAAATGAGGCCTAAAAATCATTTTCATTTCCATTTATTTATTATTATCCAGTATTCTCGCGTAACTAACCGAAAATTCTCATTTTTGTTCGATAATTTACATTTTCTCATAATATTATGGTTCCATGTAGAGTTTGGGATAGGTCGAGTTTAAATTAGAATTTCGTTAAATTCAATATATGCGTTTCCATGAAACATATTTCCTTATAATATTATCTAAATTAATGGGAAAATAAATACAAACACGCGTGACGCTTATTACTGAAAAAAGTCAAAACCATATAATGATCGTCGCCATTTTGAATTTCAATTCTACATGTTTCGTCAAGTTTAAAATATTTAACGAAATTTCGACCCTAAACTCCGTTTCCATGAACGCTTATCGTAACTCGCCCATGTTCCAACTCTACATGGAAACAAGATAATTTATATACATGTATTTAATTCTCTTTTCTTACCTTAAGTGATCATGATGCCCAAAAATTGATTTAAATACAGTCAATCGGGCTGAAACAATAAATTATTTATTAAAACTAACGTAATTGTTTTGGCATGCTACAGATATATTACTCAATTATTATTTAATTATATTTAAATATATATATATATATATATATATATATATATATATATATATATATATATATATATATATATATATATATAAAATATATTCGCGTGTGTATATATAACATAAATATCTATTTTTTGAAAGATTTAAAAATTAAAGAAAAATAAATAAATTTTAATTAAATAATTATTTTTTAATATTAAAAATCGTCATTTAAATTAAATAAAAATCGAGTTAGTAAAGTTATATAAATATATAATACTATTTCTAAAAAAAAAAAAAAAAATTTTATATATATATATATATATATATATATATATTATATTCATGATTATAATACATAAACAATAATTATTTCCCTGAACTGTATTTTAATACCTGATTTATCATAAACATCGACTCAGAACTAAGCTAAGTGCCATTAATTTGGCCAACTAATTTAAAAATTTAACAAGCTAGGTACGAAGCTTGAGCTTTTAAAGATTTTAGGCCTTGATTGGTGATTACCTTTTTCACTTTCATGTGGTTATACCGAAATCATGTACATTATCGAAATCATCAATTTCGATTAATGAAATGTCAAAATTTCAAATTCATTTAAGGTACCAATGAGCGCAATTGTCTTCGAAATTTTTTATCTCGCTCTTAAGCTAGGCTGCGTACCGACCTTAAAAGATGACTATAAAATATGACTTAAAAACAAGAATGTTAGAGGATTTCTAATACAAAATTCGAAGATCGAGCGAGGATAGTTCTGAGCCGATGATAACACATTTTTATTATGATTAATTTTTTTTATTTATATAGTTTTATTGCTCATTTGGTTGTATAAAATGGAAAATTAATATTTTTTAAAAATTAGTTTTAATTAAATTTTTAAACTTTAAAAAATGGATTATATCGTGATAAAATAAAAACGTTATTTAATTGAACAATATTAATAATAAATTTAAATTTAAATATATATATATATATATATATATATATATATATATATATATATATATATATATATATATATCCTTATAAATAGAAATAAAGTATTATATTAAAAATTAGCGAGTATATCACAATTTTCGTATCGCGCTGCCATTTTGATTTTTCAAGTTATTGATGGTAAAACTAAATTATCATATGATAAATATCATCGACCATTGATTTCAATAAGCTTTTAAAAGCATTGACGATGTTATTTTTCATAGCTTTATAGTGAATAGTGAAGCTTTTTGGTTATATATATATATATATATATATATATATATATATATATATATATATATATATATATATATATATATATATATATATAGTCACTCACAAAAAATCTGCGTACACCCAAAAAATTGTACGAATTTCAGACTTAGATTAAGAAATTTTTAAGGAGTTCACTGGTTTCCAGCACAGCTTGAATCCTCGAAGGCATAGAATTAACCAATTTCGTGGTCTTCGCAAAATCTATTTTGCTCCATTCCTGTTTTAAAATCAGTTTCAGCTGTTCTCTTGTATAGTGAAACGATGTTTATAGACACTTCTTCCTAGTTGCACCCATAAATGCACTTTGGGTCATTGTCCTGTTGAAAATACCATGATGAATTAAGACCCAATTTTTCGACGCTGGATTGGATATTTTTTTTTCAAAATATCTAAATACATCGCAGCCGTCATGTTTTGATCTATAAAGACTAAATTTCCAACACCATTTGCAGCCATGCAGCCCTAAACCATGACTGACCCACCCCCATGTTTAAATGTTTCTTATTAAATGCCGTGTTAGGCTTCCTCCATACTTTTCGTTGTCCATCTGAACCAAAAATGTTAAATTTGCTTTCATCCGTAAATAAAACATTTTACAAAAACCCAAAGCTGGATTGGCTTTTATTAGCTTAACAATTGCTCTTTCGGTACGCATATCTACCATGCGAGCACGACCCGTTTAGAGTTTTCGTGATGTATTTCCACGTTTCTGGAAATTATTAGCAATCCTTTAAATTGAAGAATGTGTTCTATTAACATTGTCCCCAATTTCTCTATATGATTTTCCTTCTTTAAATAATTTGATAACTACATCTCTCAATTCTGCTGATGTTTTGCATCTTTTTGAAGACATTTTGTTGTAACTTGTTTCAAATTTCAAAAATAACAATTATACGTAGTATCTCGTAATTGAATTGAATGCGACTAATTGCTGTATATGAATTTAAACTGTTTTTATTTATAACGGTATTATTAATAACGGTAATTAATATGAAAATAAAAACCATTATCACAAAGTGTACGCTAATTTTTGTGACATTGGTTTGTAGGAAAACCTTAATTATTTTATGAATTAAATATTTTTTTAAAAAACATTTTTTTAATTATTTAAACTTAAGTAAACGAATGATAGTGAACTCCTTAAATATTTCTTAAGCTAAGTACGAAATTCGTACAATTTTTTGGGTGTACGCAAATTTTTGTGTGACTGTATATATATATATATATATATATATATATATATATATATATATATATATATATATATATATATATATATATATATATATATATATATATATATATATATATATATATATATATAGGGTGAGTCGGGAGGAATCTGTAATACTCCAGTGGGTCGATTCTGGTTTTCCGTAGGAATAGGAATTCGCTTCCTATATAAAAATACAAAATGGTAAATAGATAGTGACATGTATTAAGTAGATATGAAGCAACAGGCACTAGTGTATACTCCACATTTGCATTTAGATTAAACATGTAAGACAATTGGCAAGACGAATGTTGGGCTATAAAGATTATATAGAACGAAGGATGTATCAACTACAATACATACGCTTTAAACTGATTTCACTTACATTTGTAAGTGTTTTAGCTTCGTTAAATTTTTTTTTTGTAACTATGAAACTTGTGGGATTAAGTAACTAGAGTTAAAATATGCAGAAGGTTTTGATCCAAATCTTATCGAATCATTCACCTCTAAACATTTTCTGCTTCGTCTACGAAGGGCGCCGGTTGCTCTTCTGATTAAGTCTTGTCTTTGTTCAAGATCGGCTGCAACATTTCTTATATATGTTGAATCAGTGAACCAACCCCATAAACAATAATCCTAAGGTCTAGAGATCTGGGAGACGAACTAATACGACCACCGCAACCAATCCAACGTCCTGGAAACCTTTCGTCCAAATGTTGCTTGACCTGACGAGCAAAATGCGCAGAAGATCCATCTTGCTGGTAGTACATATGCCTTCTGTTGTTTAAAGGAACATCATCTAGTAGTCCGTGTAATTCAATTTAAAAAATTAAAAAAATTAAGTAATTCTCTCCTGTGAGGCGATTTCTAAGTATTATTAGTGCCGTCACGAGTGTATGTTGCTTCATCTGTTAAAAGTGCACGATATAATACGAGGATTATTATTTATCCACCGACAAAATCCCATACGGTTATGATAATCTCCCGGTTGTAGGTGCTGTACTCACTGTTCATGTAATCCTTGCTCGTGCAATATGTTTAGTACTCTTGTGTGTCTAAAAATAACCGTACTTAAATCAGTTTGACAATACAAAAATGATCAAATGTGTCAAATGTTTCCGAGCCTGACTTACGCTATAACTTAATCGGATAAGAAATCTTTTTTTTTTTTGTTATTATTTTCACGTGTACAATACATTCCTGGAGTATTACAAATTCCTCCCGACTCACCCTGTATATATATATATATATATATATATATATATATATATATATATATATATATATATATATATATATATATATATATTATTTCTTTTCTACGGAGAAAGATAATAATGCGTTTGTTAAAGTAAAGTTTTTGTTTTGGTAAGCGCATCCGCCGCTCCATATAATTATTGGCTTGCCTTCTTGGTAAATATCCTTTATACAGCTATATTATTACCAAATACTGATTCGACGTATAATTTGTCAGTGCTCTGTCGGCAATAATGGGATGGAAGCTTTGGTAAACTATTCAGAAATTTTACCAGGTCCTCTTTTTGATCGTTGAGGTTAAACGATTCCTCTCTTCAATCATTCATTATATTTTTTAAAATATATGATCTTTTGAAAGCCAACTTCTATTCATTGTCTCTTTTAATCCAAAGGCGCCCAACAATTATTTCTGGCACACTTATAATTTTTGGTCATCTTTCGGTAACCAATATAATTTTGTCAAAGTCCGGCGAGAGTCGTGTTGTTATCTTCATCAGAATCCATAATTCAAATGCAATAATCTAGATCATTTTCACATTCTTGATCTTCAAGCTCATTACCATTTCCACCTTCGATAAGATCTTCCGGATTGTCGTTATTTTTGTGGCATTTAAATTTAATAGCGGACGTTAAAATAATACTGCTATCGTCTAATGATTGTTATGGATTATCGGTTAGTTTTGGTTCATTAGCTGGTACATTATTAAAATCGTATTGTTGTTCCGTTACAATTACTATTATTTCAGCGCCTAATTCAATATCATTTTCTGTCACTTTAGCATCAATCTCGAACGATTGTAAAACAGTTATATTTTTAACTTTTTCGATTTGCGAATGGTCAATTTCGGAAACTTCGATAACTGAAAATTATGAAATTTACGATTTTCAAATGAGCATTCTAATTTGAGACTAGGACACATTAAATTTTGGTAGATAAGTGATTTCCCTACGTAAATAAAACACTGAGCACATAGCACTGAGCAGTTTCTCACGACGAACAATTTGGCATCAAAAATGTATATTCGAAAAAATGTCAGATACGATAATTCGCACTAAGGACGGCGATATATATATATATATATATATATATATATATATATATATATATATATATATATATATATATATATATATATATATATATATATATATATATATAATTTTCGAAGCATTTGTAATACTTAAAGTTTAATTATTTTGCCCTGTAACAATTTTACTAAGAAATTTTCTTCTGATGTTTAATTTTCGAGAAAAAATGTTTGCTTATTAGATCAAGAAAAGGGTATCCTTTCAGATTTAGTTCAATTTTTCATGATCGTACATGTTCATAAAATTCAACGAAATTTTTTACATAGTCAAAAACCTATCCATTATCGCTAGATTTACTAAATCATATTGCACAATATTTGATATAACGCTTTCTTATTTACAGTTTCAAGCCCCACAAGTAAGAAAACCACAAAGAATTCTAAATACGTTTTTAAATATTTAAAAAAAAAAAATTTAATTAAAAGAATAACCAAAGCAATATTAGAATTTAAGAAAGCATCTAGTTTTTTTTTCGTCAACATAACTCCCGTCCCAAAATTAAATAATAATAATATAAAAATTAGATTCTCATAAAACTAATTTATAATTTTTTGTCTTAAATATTATTTTTCGTGAAAATGAAAATAAAAAACAATATAAAACGTCCTAAAATTAAATAAAACAAAAAAAAAACATGAAAAATTTAAAAAAGTATATAGATTAAATATAAACTAATTATATAAATAATTTAACGAAAATAATATAAAAAAAAAAAACTAAAAAAAAACTAAATCACCATATCAAAGCTTTACTGTGATGCGAAAGACTGAAATGATTAAAAAAAAAAATAATAATAATAATAAAATAAAATTAAAAAATAAAAAAATATATTTTGGAACCAAGATAAAATAAATTAATTTTTTAATTCTTACTAAAAAAATAATAAAAGAAATAAATAAAACGTAATTTTATATATTGTTCAATCAATTTCACAATGAAATCGAAATTTATGGGAATTCCATTTTTTAAAATTTAATTTAACAATTTAATTAAAATTTAATTTAACAATATATATATATATATATATATATATATATATATATATATATATATATATATATATATATATATATATATATATATATATATATATATATATATAAGTAAAATATTTTTAAAATTTAAATATAAACAACACTTCGTACTAATAATTAACCAACTTAAATAAATACTGAATTAATGGTTTTTAATTACTTAAAGCAGTAATATATTTAAACAATAATATATTAATTTATGTTTTAAGAGAGTATAATATTCTAATTAAAAAACTAAATAAAATCGACTGAATTTTTTGTAAAGTATATATAAAAAATAATATATATATATATATATATATATATATATATATATATATATATATATATATATATATATATATATATATATATATATATATATATATATATATATATATATATATATATATATATATATATATATATATATATACACAAATAAAAGTTTCTTAGGCTTACTTATTTATTTAAAATAAAATGATTGATTTTGAACCTATATATATTTTTTTATAATTTATTATTAATAATTTAAATTTATTATTTTAACGTTGGCAACCGTATCCATCATTTGAAAATTCAAAATAAAAAATATACAATATGAAAAAAACAGTTACAAAATTAATCAAACTGTAAACCCTGAAAACAGTAAAAACAACATTGAAGTTGGGATCATAAAAAATAAAACGAACACAACAAAATTAAAAACGTAATAAATTACAAGTAAAAATAATATTAAAATTCCCGCCAAAAGATGGGGTATTAAAAAAAATTGAAAAACATGTGCGTAGAATGCTAAAAAAAGCTTTAAACTGTCACTTATGTATTTTGAAACAAATGCTAAATTATATAAAAAAAAATATAGGCTCAAAACTAATAATTTTATTTTAAATATATATATATATATATATATATATATATATATATATATATATATATATATATATATATATATATATATATCTTTTTCATGTCAAGAAAACTATTTCGCAAAATTAGCAAAGGTTCAAACCAAATTAAGAAATAACCAAATTAAATTTTTCACAACTTATTAATAAATATCCACATATCGAATTTGTGGTTGCGTTACTAAAAATGATGCCTCTCACTAAATAGGTTACTCGTAAGTTTGCACACGCTTTGATCTAGATCTTGTGAGATCGCGACTGATTGTGGATATTTGTTTTTAATAAAACTCGATAACTTTATGATATAAACAAAATTAGTTCTTTTATTCTTTGTTGAATGTCTAAAATGCACTATCTCCCGTGATTGGTTCGATTGCTGACTCCTCCTGACTGTGCTCTTGTGATAACCCGTCACATCATAAAAATCCGAACTACCCTGTTATTCGGTAACTATATTGTCTTACTCTGATTAAAGTTACAGTTGCTTGGTACCGCTATCTTCTTGAATGCCTTTTCCACCAAAGACGTTCTTTAGTTTCTACTACTAATCATGCTTTCAAAACATATTTCTTGAGAGGAACGATTATCTCCCTTGCCATTACCTCCTCCTTGAAAAATGTTTGCCTGGTATCATGATTTTTCATCTGCCTCTCAATGTTTTTCTGCGTTATAATTGATCCAAGTGATTTAAATCGACGTGTATATGTTGAAAAACATGATTCGTCTGAATATACGGGGTTAGTGGTGTCTTTTGCTCTTCTATCCGTGCTTGTAAATAAATCACGCACGAATCCATCAATGCTTCTATGTTTAATTTTGGCCACCAATTTTGCCCTTTGATATGTTGAATTGTAAAGTCGTATGCTGACAAATAAACAGACCAACGTTTCAATCGTCCTCGGAATTTCCTTCTTTGGTCTAAAAATAGTTACTAAAGGTTTATTTACGGTCGGTTCAGACTGGAAAAACATTTTTATTTTCTTTACTTGAAACCAGCATCGCTAAGACGCTTAAAAACGGTATCTAATTTGGCTAAATGTTCTTCCTCTGACTTGCCTGTTACCAAAATATCGTCCAATTTCCTTCATAATTTTCTGAAAAATTGAAATGATTGGCTTGGTTCCAAAGGGTAAACGTTTATCTATAAACACTCCTTTGGTACTACTCCAGGCAAATAAATGCTCCCTTTAATTCGATTTGGTTATATGCATAACTAAGGTCAAACTTGCTAAATTTCTGACCATCCTCCAGTACTTACTGGAGATATAATTTCCTCACTCTGCAAACGATCTAATTCTGCATTAATTTTTTCCCTGAATGTCGTTGCTTACAAAGGACTGGCATCATCTTTCAATTATAATTTTTTTAACATTTAAAATCGTTTCTTTTCTAATCGCTCCCTCATAAAAGTCCATTAAATCGGCATCTGGTACTTATTCCATTACACGATGTTACGGGATCACGAATTTGTTCCGTAACCCCGCCTTTAAATTATCAAGGCGGCAACTCACCAATCAAAAGATCTACAATGAACTAATAAAATGTCCATGTACAGTGAACGAGAATAGTAGTAATTAGTTCCAATGCTAGAACACAGACGTCGTTCAATATATTAAAGATCTAGCATGTGATGTGTTTAATTTTTCGTGTTCCGATTTGCAATTTATATTTGCTATATTTTTGTGCTTTTTTGAACATATTTCCCACTTAGTTTACGACTCAATAGGAATGGACAATAATGTGTCAGTAATTTGGAATTATAGAAAACTATAAACTATTCTATTTTTAGAAAAATATATATATTACAGGAACTGAATTGAGATACTAGATTACTGGGACAAGTGTAATCTATAAAATATCATACTATCTGATACATTAGTAATTGTGTTTCTTTTTGATTATCGCCAACTTCAAGTTTCACTATCGGAAGCTTCAAAAACTACTGGCTGTTATAGATACTGAAACAAAGGCGTCTGACTTATCTAAACGATTAAATATATTGGATGCCATTTATGTTATCTAAAATATTCGGTAGAGAAATATGAAGCCGGATACCACTACGAAAAGCTGCTAAATAGGTGCGATATATAAGGATCATTTAAATAATGCGTTGGACTATTTAGCTATCAACAAAGTACCTCTTGGCGATAGAATTATCTGAAAATGATTAAATTTTAATATATCGTCAAACTTTACTTCTACAAGAAACCAAGCAGAGGCAAATAACAGTAATAACAAATCAGATTGAACCAATGATATAAGCACTGCTATAACAACTATAGGTGTGTTGTTTTATTCAGCATTTCGAAGAGGTTTAACTATCCGCTCTGAATGAAAATGACCCAAAACTATTAAACTTGACATTAGAGACTGTTTTATCTTAATGTACGATGTTTTTTAGTAAAAGCTTTGGTTATTATTTTAATACTTATAGACACTAACTGTTCTATGTCATTGTCATACTATACCCAATACACACTAACTGTATAGCACATATGTGTATAACACATTCTATTACACAACAGAGACCAAATTGCTTGTCATTTAAAAACCCACAATTTCAAAGCTTAAACAATCTATCAATTAGTTGTTAATTTTACTTATTTAAGATTTTGAAGTAAAATTAACGATGGACTTGTTAATAAAATTATAGCGCAAACGTTTTAACACTGGAACTTGTAAGAGCTGAAAAACTTCCCAGAGCTGAAGATTTAGCTAAGTCCCGTGCGATTTCAGCTTTGACAAGTTTTATTATATTTAAAAAAAATTTAAATATTCTTTAGACCAATAATTGGTGGTGATAACACCACCCAAAAATACCGCATGGCTTAACAATTCAATATATCCTAGTTTAGATTGCCTGAATTATTTGTTTATGATCCTGAGAGATAACCCCATATCATCAGATTTTATTCACTACTTTGCTAAGATAAATTCGTTTTTTTTAACATCCACCGATGAGATAAAACAATTTGTTCTATATGGCAACAAACATGAACGTAGTCTAAGATTTGCCATATCAAAATTACTAATGCATCGGATAGTACTGAGCTATTTCAACGGGTTTTGGCGTTACAAACAATTCATTGAGTTTGGTTTAATAATAATACTACATGGATTAAGTAAGTGCGCATCCTGAGTACAAAGAACTGGTGCGTAAACTTTGTTTTAAATTGGAAATTGTTGTTAATTTTATTTTAAAATATTTTAATTTGTTTTGAAAATTTGTTAATTTTCTATATATATATATATATATATATATATATATATATATATATATATATATATATATATATATCAGGGATGTGCGACGTCAACAAACGTCGACAATTATTGTCGACGCGTTTTTGTGAAGTCAACTATAAACAAGTTTTATCGACGTGAATTGTTGACGCGTCAGCAATAAAAATAGAAAAATAGGTGTTTTATTTTTTATTTTTATTTTTTATTTTTATTTTGCATATAGGCACAGTTGGAAAAAATTCTTTCAAGTTGTCCGGAACTGGCTAGAATTTAGAAGCTTTCATGTCGACCGAATTTTAAAAAATATTTAGCATTTTTTTCTATTTTAAATATTTAAAAAAATGTCTAATTTCTCTAAAGTCATTCAACTCAATCATTTCGGCAGTTGTGATAAAATAAAATCAGTCACTTGCTCAGTTTAAAATAAAAGATAAAACTGACAATATCACGTTTTTATTTTTCACCCAAACTTAAGAAAAATTAAGGGTTTAAGATATCAACCAGCGGGTCCGTAAAAAATCAATTTATTTAAACGAAACATTTTCGTTCAGTTCCTAAACACTTCACTGGTCAGTAACATGTGGACTCGTTCTATCGTATTTTTACTTAAAGTTGTTGCTGAGTCGCTGGTTGGCCCATTAATTGTAAAAATTTACTCTAAGTAAAACAAAAATAAAAATTACCGGAAAATTCGGAAAGAATTAGAGAATTTTTTTTCTCGACATTACGTCCTTTTCGATTTGAAATTGACGTCGATGTAATGTTGACGCATTGTTGATGCGTCAACGTCGACAATAATTGTTGACGTCTCGACGCACATCCTTGATATATATATATATATATATATATATATATATATATATATATATATACACATATATATATATATATATATATATATATATATATATATATATATATATATATATATATATATATATATATATATATATATATATATTCCAATTAATCGTATAAATAAAATATATGCACATATACACAAACAAATAATATAAAATAGTAGTTTTTCTAAAATGATTATGGATATATATATATATATATATATATATATATATATATATATATATATATATATATATATATATATATATATATATATATATATATATATATATATATATATATATATATATTTAAAATTATTTGTAAGTTATCATTTTTTATTTCAACGTAAATTTCATGAACCACTTTAAAAATTACATAAATAAAAATAATAAACTTTTTAAAACTAATAGATTTTATTTAATTACCTTATTTACTATACGTACATTCCAATAATCATTAGTTTTTTTAATTTTATTTATATTTTAACACTCAAATTAAATAAAAAATTAAAAATATTCATCCTAACTTTGTAGACACAAGATAACTTCAATTTTCTTTAGAACGAACACTACTACCTCTTTGAGGAGGAATTTGAATCATAAGACAAATGAAACAATCATTTTTTTTTTATAAACGCTTGCACAAAAATGAACTAAACCAATTTAATAAAAAATAAACACAAACTACCGGTTATAAAAATCATGATAAATGATTCGATGTAACACAAACAAATTTTGTATTGAACTAAATTAATTTTAATTCTGCGTAAATTAATTAACTCTGATTGGTTTGCAGTACGTTCCAATACGCACAAATAATAGGCGCGTTCGATTGACATAAATAAAAAACAATTCAATTCAGTTAAAAAAATTGAGCTACGGAATTATTTGAATGTGTATTTTGCTCGTGACATAAGGAGCATTCGATTGAACTGAATATCATAACTCTTCACTTCAGATAATTGAGTTACTCAATTATAACGGAGTTTAGAGTTTTTTCCAGTGTGACAAGATCAATGCATTTAAATGACAATTCTGAATTCCGTTCAGCATTATTATATAAAGATTCCAGGTTGTTGACATCTTGAGCAGTATTATGAAAATTGTTTGAAAATTCAGCAGCGAATTCATCAGCTGAAAAAATCCAGTTCTGATTTAACGATTTACTATTACACCCAATTTTATTAATCGTTTTCCAAAATGTTTTTTGCGTAAACTCAGAAGCAAACAATTTATTTAAATAACAGGTTTTCTCACTTGTCCAACGCAAATTCTCTCAAAATGATTAAGTTTTGAATATCTTTAAATTTTAAATCGCGAGGCCAGCATTATTTAAAGGAGTATCATAACACCAAAACAATACATCGTATATATATATATATATATATATATATATATATATATATATATATATATATATATATATATATATATATATATATAATCAGTTAGCCGATTTCCACCAAATTTAACTAATCTACGTTCTCATTTTTAGTCGTAGAATTCGAATCTGTAACCCTCGCCCCACCTATAAGAAGGAGGAAAATACACATCCAGATAATACCGTAACTCATTTTTTTAACTGAAATGAATGGTCCGAATCGAACAGTCGATTCACTTCAAATAATTCATCTAACTTTGTTTATTCATGTCAATCGAAAGCGTCTATGATTGTTTTGAGAATATTAAAAACTGTTTACGGGGTCTAATTGTTGACATTAACATTTACACAAATTAAACCAGTCAATTTAAACTCAACGTTTTTTTTTTGTTAAAAATTTGAATGATTCGTTTCCATAAAAGGCCCTACTCACACGATCCAATTTAGTCGGACGGTTGGTCCAACTTATGGTTGGAAATGGTATGGATACATGTTGGTCAAAAACAAATTGGTCGGACATGTTGGATGGAAATTTTCATTCTATCAACCAAACAACCAAGTTAGATCGTGTGTAGGGCCTTTTAGGTGTTGATAAATATTCTGCCAAGGCATATAGTATACTAACACTAAAACTTTTATTAAGTGGAAAATTTACTTAATCATAATCATGGCCATTTTTTAACGGGATATTTATTGAAAGATTAAAGAATTTTCAAAAGTTGATCAGTCAATTTTTGCTTAATTATCTTTTACGAAATGGACATTAAACTTAGAAAAATAAAACTACTGACCAACTATTGTAACAGTTTTATGGAGAAATAATTTAAAGCGACAGAGTTTGCGAGTATTTTCCAAAACTAGTACTTTAATGACTAAATTTAAGTCTTAAAATTATACCTGCTTAATTATTTTTTATTATTTGCTTAAAATTTTATTTCTATAATAAAAAGTACCAAATTCCGGGAACTGACAATAAAATCATTAAGTTTTCGAAGCGTATTTTAAAGCATCATAGACTGAATAAATATCTGAGTTGAATATTTTTTTAAATATTTGCTAATTTAATACAATGAACATAGTTATTTTGTAATATGAATAGCGGTATTATGTCGTACTTCCATACAGGCCCCAAACAGTTAACAACAAAAAATAAAAGCAGTTCCAAATCTTAAGTCGTTTTTTATTGGTACCTGCATAATACCCACAAGACAAAAATTACGAATGACAAATATACAAATCAAGAATTATCATAATTGGCATTTCTTTTTTTATTGGAATTTCATAAAACTAATCTTGATTTTATAAAATCAATCTTTTTTAGCACCAATAAAAAACGAAAGATTAAAAGCAAATCAATAACTAAATAATAAGAACTAGAAAGTTCACTTATTACAATTTATTACGATTTACGAACATTAAATTTAGTTTTTGTTTATAATTGTGCACAAACAAAATACATTTTATAATGTTTTATTATTTGTAGATATATAGTTTAATAGTTTTATTATTTTTTAATTAGAAAACAATTTTAAAATATTATTTTATTGAGACAAAAGTATAATAATTAAATTAATTTAGGAAAATATTAGAATTTATTTTTTAAAGATTTTGTGTTAGATTTAACTGAGAAATTAACACGAACAAATTGCAATAATATATATATATATATATATATATATATATATATATATATATATATATATATATATATATATATATATATATATAAAAATACACATGTGTGTATATAATTTAGATTTATGGTATTATCGTATTGCATTCAGCTATCGTATAATTTTCGAATTAACCATCGCTTAACCGCATGTCTTTCCAAGATATGGTAATTTATTATAAAAAATCTTTTATTTTCTAGGATTTAATTTGAGCTAATTGCGTTTGGTTCAAGTGATCATCTCTTTCTTTTAATGTTTTAATTATTTGCACGTTTAAAGATGCATAGTTAATTCGAAAAATTAACGTTTAGAGTTACATGAAGTTAGTTAAAATTCCGAAAAACTTATTGGTGACCATAAACAGTTGTAGCGATATATATATATATATATATATATATATATATATATATATATATATATATATATATATATAAATTGAATCAATAAAAAACATCGATAAATTATATATATATATATATATATATATATATATATATATATATATATATATATATATATATATATATATATATATATATATTAACAATAATTAATTTACTTATTTTTAATTAAAAATCAATTCTAATGAACTTACATTTTTTAAATAATTTTCAAAACGAAAATGTCTTTGGTAGTGCCAAAATAAAATTATAAATTAATATTTTATAAATTAAATAAATAATTAATGATAAAAATAAATCAATATTTAATATAAATTAAAAACAACAAATATAATTAAATTATAAAAATATATATTTATTATTATATTAGATATATATATATATATATTAAAATATAGATTTTTGTATTGATGAAATAAATTAATAATTATTGTAATAAATTAACGAAATAAATTTTATATATATATATATATATATATATATATATATATATATATATATATATATATATATATATATATATAATGTTTATTTATATTTAATAAATATTTTAGCTCAAAAAAATTATAATATATAATTATATACATATATTTATATATTTAACTCTTTATTTATTTTTTATATATACAATAAAATTAAAAATATAAACAGTTCTATTTAAAAAAAAAAAAACAATATAATAATAATTATAAATTAAAAAAGTTTTATTATTAATAATAATTGTTTAATAATATTAAAAAAATATTTTTGTACCAAATAAAAATAAATTATAAAAATAACATTGGTGTCATTTATTTAAGTATATTAATATAAGCAATTATTAAATTAATTTTTTGTTTTATTTTTAAATAAATTTTAAAAAATAAAATTACAAATCTATTTAAGCAGAACATTATTATTTATATACGAGTATTATATAAAAAAAAATATTTATATCAATAATTAAAATAAAATTATATATTAATATAATATGAAAATATATATATATATATATATATATATGTATGTATATATATATATATATATATATATATATATATATATATATATATATATATATATATATTTATAATATACATAAATAATTAACAGTTTTTCTATTTTTAAAACGAATTAATATTAATTAAAAATTATTAATAACAATAATAAAAATGATTACACACATATATATATATATATATATATATATATATATATATATATATATATATATATATACATATATATATATATATATATATATATATATATATATATATATATATATATATATATATATATATATATATATATATATATATATAAATATATTTATATTTATTAAATAACCATAAAAACCAAGAAATGTATTTGTATTCAGAAGAAAAAACTAAATAAAAACAGGATACATGAATTTTTTATTTTTCTATAGAAATTCTCTTTACCGCTAAATATCGATCGAATTCTGTCTCGTTTGGTTTGCATATTCCTCATTACTACTATCTCCGTAACAACACAAGATTTTACTGTTATGTAGCAAAAGTGATAAATATATACAGGTAACCCTTAAATTATGCGGGTTTATCTAGTGCGATTTTCGTTTTATGCGATTCACGATATGTATCATAATTTTTTAAATATCGATTTTGTGCGATTTTTATATTTTTGTTTAGTGAGATTCCAATTTTGCTTCTTCCTTTTATTATTCATTCCCTTGCGATAGAGCGAATGGAAAACCGTTTTATTTTATGTAACATATAAACGCCACACATATGTAAAATACATAATTAACTCTCTCCTACGATTTTTTATCTGTGATTCAAATTTTGGATAGGTTTTGTAAAGGAGATGGTTCAAATTATGACGTTAGGAGAATCCACAATTCGTGCGATTTTAACTAATAAAAATAAAATAAGAGATGCAGTAGCGGCCGGGGAACTTCACAATCATTATTGGCGAGGGTGGATGAATATGTCGCCAATCAAATATTTTGGAAAAAATACCGGACATACATTTCAAAGCACGAGAAAAACCTTCGAGCTTTCAAAAATGTCAATAAAAGGAAATTGCCGGTATTTTGGAGAGCAAACCGAATGATCCACCAGAATCATTCTAACGTCAAAGTAATATTCTTACCAACAAATACGACATCGTTGCTGCGACCATTAGACCAAAGTATTATAGCCACCTTTAAAGTAATATTTTTTACAGGTGTTACCGAAATATGAAAAGAATACTCTATGAGGAATTGTGTACGATTTAACGCCAAAGAAATTAAAGCAGAATACACTCCAAGGTTCCTGGAAAAACATTGTGGCCAGCGGAAGTTGATGGCTTTCATGTTGAAGACTTAAAGGGAATAGAGACACTAACATTTAAACCTAACATATTGCCATAGGGAACTGACATGTCTCATAACGTAAAATGTTTTTTCGAGGAGCTTGATCCAGACATTGAGAGAGGGCTAAAATGTCATCGCGAAGTAGACATAAGCATGGCACCATATTACAAATTTTGAAAAATAGTTTGATATATCTAAAAAGTAGACAGATTTTATAAGTTGGAGTGCTACATACTGAAAGTTTTTCGAGCGACGTAAGTGTTATCATGCCTGTAAAACGGTAAAATTTTTACTTTTTTCGAATTTGGATTGTGCGATATTTGGATATATATATATATATATATATATATATATATATATATATATATATATATATATATATATATATATATATATATATTTACTTAAATGGACTTTCATTGAGAACAGTTAAAAAGAACATCTTGGCGGGAAATTTGAAAATGAAGAAATTTAAAAACTTACTATTTTTATATTTTTTATTAATTCTTATTTAGTTACCTTTAAAACAAGCCCTATATATCATAAATATCGGATAATTAGTTTTATTTTTATAGCCATAACACTACATGATTTTTGTCATTTTTCTCAAAATTTGACACCCTGTATTCTAAAAACCAACAGCAAATTTTTTTTTATCAAAGCTACTACAACATGACTTCCGGTCCCATATACCAAATTTGCGATTTCACGTAATTTTCACCATATATATATATATATATATATATATATATATATATATATATATATATAAATATATATATATATATATATATATATATATATATATATATAACTACATTTTTTTTAAATTGAGTTTTTTAATCAGTTAACATCATAATAATGCAGCGCACGTGTTATCGAAATCTGTTTACTACCGATATAATAACGGTTTACATTATCTCACTCAACCAATATCTGCTATCTAAAATGTATACAATAGGAGATACCATAACCGCTATATTTTAGTTCTCATGTATAATTTGTGGCGTAAACGTCAGTGAGCTGCTGTAATTACTTTAAACGTCTACAAAAGTGTTTCGGTGACAATTAGGGCAGTTATGAAAATTTCGTCACGAATGAAAATTTTTAAATTCTTTTAAATTTGGATATTAACTATTTACCGTTCAAATCCGATTCATAAATGACAGTGAACAATGTAATGAAAATGACTTTGATCTTCCGTACCAAGTTATTTGAGTGAAAGGAATACTAATCTTTCTGATACAGACTATGCTCCCAATAGTGAAATTGAGGATGACAGTGATGATCATACAAATGAAAGTGACCAAGAGCAATCTTACAATCGTATAATGAAAGAAAACAAAAGTAAAATTTTTAAGCAAAGTGCTCCTCGGGATGCAAGGCAAATTGGACAACGCTGCGGTTGTCATCAAAAATGTGCTTGACATCTAAAAACGACACAAAATGAAAGTAGAAGAGATAATACCTTAATTTATCGTGTTTGTCGGGATATGTTTCTCAAAACTATTGGTCTCTAGGTCAATTCACAGTGGAATCTTGGGGTAAGCAAAGAACATACGAATCCTAAATTCGTGCAAAACGAAAAACACAAGCACACGAACTATCGTGTCAAATCTTTGATTGAAGAAAAAGAGTTTTTGATCAAATTTTGGGATGATTTGCCCAGACAACCTTCCCATTATGTCAGAAAGGTCACAAACAAATTATACCTTGATCAACATTTTGTGCGACTCTAAAACAATTATATGGATTTTATAAAAAAGTCTTGGAATTAAGACATTTACAGAATTTTCAAAAACAAAAACCTCAGCCTTTTCACTCCTATAAGAAGGATCGGTGCCGCATATTTATTGAGTATGGAAATAAAAATATCGATGAGAGTCATTGGAAGAAACACGTTGAAAGTAAGGATAGCGCGAAAATAATAAGACGAAAGCATTGCAAAATCAATGTATTATGCTGGGCATGGATTTGCAGGCTTTTTAAGCAACCCCATCGTTAAATGCTCCAAAAATATATTTGAAAATCAAGTTGGGATGCCATTATTTCACAATTTACAACTGTACTAGTCATCAAGCGACCTGACGATCTGGAAAGGCATTGCCTTATTGAGGCAAAATTACAGAAACAAGCCTGAGCCATATGAATTTTCAGCCTAATGAATTTTTTGGTACATCAGGCTTGAACGTTGTTTAAATCCACTTCGTAATTTAATCAGGGCTTCTCTCGTTTTCAAAGCAATTAGGTTAGTTTTGACCATGCCATCAATCACCGTACGCGAGTATACCATGGCAGCGTTGCCGTATTTAGCTGCATTTGCGAAACAATGTAACTCTACGGATTGGGATGTATAAAGCCATCTAGGAATTTTTATTTCAGATAGTTGGTCGAGTTGATTTCTTATCTGCAGCCAGGCTTGGAAATCTGGTGTTAACTTGTCATCCAATAGGATTTTAAGACCTATAGTTACAGGTGGTAGAAATCCTAAACGATCGTAAACACGTGATGTGTTCCGATAGAAATGCCCTTTTAGTGAACTTGGTAACTTTAGGTAGCTCGATCCTAAAATAAAACAAAACTTTAACCGAGTGATGTTTTATACCTAACTTTGAAATCATTTTACTCCCATCTGTTATGTTCCAGCATGAGTGGTCTCTTTCCTCGATTAGGTTTCTTTAAATTAGGTTTAATGCTTTCTCTAGGGTGTTCGCACCGGAAATAAGGTCGTCCAAATTGTCAATCAGTGATTTGCCGTTTTATTTGTCCTAGAGATTCATATTATCTCAAGAACTGGATATATTCATGCTTTAGTTCGGAATTGGTTGATAATCTCTTCTCTAGACTGTAAAATATTTTAAGAGTGTGGAAATAACTTTCTTCTATCAATGGTGGATTCTGCTTAATAGGTAAGTGAAAAACAATCCTTTTGTTGATGAAGGAAATATTAGCCTTTATACATTCCATACAGTTTTGTTCTTCATCTGATAGATGACGTTGGCTCGGTAATTCTTCTGTTTATAAAACTTCCTTAAGGTCTGCTCCAGATTACATGTTTCCGTATTTGGCTGAATATGTAGAAATGGTCTGCATTTGAATTGATAGATACCTGGTTTCCATCAATTATCCAACCAAATCGGATATTTTAGGCTATAAAGAACATTGGGAATCAGATTAATTTTCCCGTCAATCAATGAGTTAAAGAAATGGTCGCAGCCAAGAAGAATATAAATCGGAGCTGGTTTATATTATTCTAGATCAGCCAGCGGTAAAGATAATCTGGATATTTGATGATAACTGGTTTCAATACTTGTTGACGGTGGTTTGGATCTCAAATGGATCGAATTTTAAATTTGGCGACTGCTCTTGACACACCACCTTCGCAGTTGTTATCCATTACAAATGCTCTCCATTACAAAGTGGATAGCTAGGTAAGGTAGCTGGTTTTGATAACTAATAAATTATTTACTTTTAAATTTAGATAAGGAACAAGAACTAGCCTTCATACATAAAGGAACATATATGCTGAAATAATTTTGATAAAATCACAATTAGAGCTGCGAGGAGAGCTTAAGAGGATACCTCGACAAGGATGTTCTTAAAAACATTGCAAATCCTGATTTTTGATCAACAACCACATAAAGTTAAAGTAATTTAAATTTAGAACAGGATTTACCACACTCAGGTATATATTTTAGTTTGTTGTTATTTTACGGCATTTTTAAAAAAATTTCTTTTAAATACTTTAAAGTATGTATCTCCCAAATATGGACCCCTTTCCTTTAACGAGCAAAAGCTTTAGTCCCTTGTGTGTAATCGTAATATATATATATATATATATATACATATACTACATATACATACAGTCGAACCACTTTACATATACCATGTATGGATTTGTGTATATAAAACATTTCCGGTTGTGTTTTACTACTCCAACAATTGCGTTTGAATATTAAGGATCACGTATACCGTATACGTATTTAGTTTATTATGCGCCTTACGATAGTGCGCAACATTCGGTCATTGGCCCTTTACGGATACATATATAAAGGAGATGAAAGCAAATTCGGTTTGGATATGTATGTGAATATATATATACATACATATGCGTGTCTGTATATAACGTGCAGATATTTGTATCATATTTTCATATACAATTTCAGGGGTAGTAAACTTTTATACTGCGTTTTATAGTACAAAAATCAATAAAAAATATTCTTTATATAGAAGGGAGATGCATATATATTATTTAGACATTTATTTCGTTTATATATAAATCTAGGAGTGTCGCGGCGGCGTCGTTAAATAATTGAATATATTATATATATATATATATATATATATATATATATATATATATATATATATATATATATATATATAAAACTATTACTCTCGTCTTGTATCGCCAAAGTACAATTACCTTCGAAATGAGTATAAAATATCCCAGTCCTAGAATATAAATGAATGAAAACTTAAAGAAGGGGGTTTGTTTGATTGGGGGAATACCAACAATAGTATTTTTTTTAAAGTAGAATGAATTTTGTAGTGAATTTGAACGTATAATAATTAAGATGCTGCTTTTTTTTTGTTGTTGAATCGATTTTAGTCCTTAAAACTTCGAACAAAATTATTTTAAGAACTGATGGTGATAATGTTTTTAATTTTATTTTCTAACGGTACCTTACTACGCCCTAAATTAATTTCATCTCACTTATTTCTTTTATTCTTATAATGTCAAATGCGAACCGCCAAATTATTTTTGACAAAATGTATGGACACAAATGGAATAGAAAAAATCAATATATGGTTAGAAAATCTTAAGTCCTTTTAAATGAATTTGATTTAATCCTTTGTTATATAAACGATGTCATAATAATAACAGAAGGAACTAAGCTAGTCTATATATATATATATATATATATATATATATATATATATATATATATATATATATATATATAATTTTAGGTTGAGCATTTCTATGGGTGCAGTACACAAAATCCTAATTTACAACAGTGCCCCAGCAACAACACAGGTTGATTGGTTTCCGCACGCAGTTCAGAATATGCCACAGTTGGCGGAATGGTCCCTCTATTAATTATTAACTCTATTAACAATTATTGTTAGTTTTAATTTGTAATAAATAAAACCGAACTAATATTTCTAAATTTAACTTTTATGATTTTGAAGACAATTTAAAAAATTGTTTTATATTTATATAGTCTGAAGGTTAGTATTGCTTATAGGTAAGTATAACCATAGATAAACATAATAGATTTCTCATTTGCGCAATTAAAATAAAAAAATAAAAATCAATAAGATTTCCAATCGTATAGTATTTGTGATTTTACATTATTCGAAGGTACTCGTATAAAATAAAAAAAATGTAATTCAAAAATTACGATTACACAAAATGACAAATCTATTATGTTTATCTATGGTTAACGTTACGTTAAATAAAATAAAAGCCATAAAAAAGTGTATCCCGCCTTAGCGCGACATCTTTTTAACTTTTACCCGGTACTTTAGCAACGCAGCGTTAATGGCTATATTAAAACTAATAACAAATGGAGATAAAACGGTAAATTTAATTTTATTGATTCGCTGTTTCGATATAGCGAAGAAAAGGCAAGGTGACAACTTGTCAAAGCGAATATTCATTAAACTAAATGAAATATCATTCTGACACCCATAATATAAATACACATAGTACTACCATGGTATGTTAGCCCATTGACGTGCTAGATGTCGCTACTGGTATCATTTTAAAATCAAAATATTTTTATATGTATAATCGCTTAAATGTCATATAAAGGGGGGTTAAATTTCAAGGGCCGATGTTGATTTTGAATAAAACACAAATTATTTAGGAAATTATTGTCAATTCTTTTTATGATAATATGGTATGGCTCAATTATGTATGGAACAAAATATCGGCCAAATGGCCGCCGCGATCTCGGCGGCACACCTTCATCCGATGGTCCAAGTTTTCGATGACGCTTAGGCATAAATGAGGTTCTATGCCGTTAATGTGCCGAATTATCACATTTTACCTCTTGAATTGTTGCTGGCTTATCGACGTACACCTTTTCTTTCAAATAACCTCAAAGAAAGAAGTCCAACGGTGTCAAATCACATGATCTTGGCGGCCAATTGACATCGCCACCACGTGAGATAACACGACCATTGAATTTGTCGCGCAAAAGAGCCATTGTTTCGTTAGCTGTGTGACAAGCGGCACCGTCCTGTTGAAACCACATATCGCCCACATCCATATCTTCCAATTCGGGCCATAAAAAGTTCGTTATCATCTCACGATCGACGAGTTGAGGTGGACTTTTTTTCAGCCAAACTATCGCGAACAGCAGCAATATTTTCTGCAGTACGAGCATGCACTGGTGTTTTAAAATCTCCTACAGATCCGGTTTGCTCAAATTTTTGCACGATTTTTCCGATTGTACGCACATTTGGGCGATTTAATTGACCGAAAAAATCACGAAGTGCACGTACGATATGCATTTTGATTTGAACGCCCATTTTCATAATAAGCCTGAAAAACTTTAACGCGTTGCTCGATTGTGTATCTTTCCATGGTTCAAATTGAGATAGTCTGAAATTGAGAAATGTCAAATGAAATGCAGAAAAAAACTTGACGTTCAATATCGGCCCTTAAAATTTAACCACCCTTTATTTATTCTAAATGTTGACGATATTCTATCGACCCGACATCTGGAACATCACTGGGTAAACTGTTTTTTTCTTATGATGGTAGTACTATATGTATTTATATTATGACACACCGCTACAATCATCACGTACAAATGCTCGTGAAGTATATAGTTAATAAGTGAAGACAACGTGAGCAAGTACGGTAATAAAATACAGGAACATCGCCCTCTCATAAATGGGCTTGTGTGATCTGAGCAATTTATGCCACAAATCGAAAATTTATAAAGAGGAGTACATATCAATGGCAATTCAAATGACCACCACGATAGAAGAAACCTAAACCTATTGAGATATCCACATTTTATGGAGGCTATCTACATGAAATGAAGTAGCTTCTCCGAAATAGTACATGAAATGGAGTAGCTTCTCAGATACGCACAAAATCAACTATCTCAAAAATCATCTTAGTGAAGCAGCTGGTAAACTGATATGACACTTGGAATCAACCGCTGATAACTATAACAGCACCTACAACCAATAAATACATACACGCAATTAGAAGCCTACAATATTGTTCCTGTTGAACTTTTTAGTGTTATTTATGGTCATTCTATGATTTCTAATTACGAAGAACTGATCATAGCAAGGTAAGTATATTTCGGCGTTACAATTCAGAAATGTCAATAGATTGGAAATTTGTGGCGAAAAATTGAAGTGTGATTCAGACACCGCAGATCCAATGTGGAATGACAAAAAAGACACTCCAAATATCCCCGACGATAATAAACACGAGGTTGAGGCATCCACAAAAACCGTAAAATTGCAAGAGATGAAAAATCCGCGCACATGGTTTAACATGGCAGTTACAATTCCGATTGACGATCATCTTACAAGCACTGTAAGCCCGGACAATGTCATTTCCATGACATGTACGGCAATTATGCAAGAAAATGTAACCCGGGATGTACATATAGAAAAGATGCTTCCACGCATACCATGAAAGTCCACTAAACCACAAAAACAAAAAAATAATTTACCACCGGGTACTGATGGAAACATCACACACCCCACATACATGTCGTCTCTTTCTACACGACGACACAAATAATCTGACATATCTTATCGACACGGGAGCTGATCTTTCATTGCTCCTTGTTAAATATTCAGCAAACTATTATAACAGACAGTTGAATACAGATATATTCTTATCGGCCGCCAAGGGCACGACAGTTACAATTTTTGGAACAAAATTACTCCAAGTACAGATCGGACTCATGCCTTTGCAATAGCTGATGTAAATCATCAAATTATTGGCACCGTTTTTCTAAGTAAATTTGGCCTACATGATCTCAAGCACAAACAGCTGGTTAATACAGTAACTCAGCTATCAATCAATACGACAATGATTCGCGTCGACACACAAACACCGATTCATTTCACTCTCGACAATGGGTACGGCACACTGCAAGAGATTTCTGTCCTTAACAGCCCAGCCTAATTACAATTTACCGGTCAGACACAAAGTGATGCATCGCATATCGTCACTTCAGGCTATTTTCCTGTATCAAGACCACGACGACTATAGATCAAATCCACCATAAAGCGGCATTCGCTGAGCTCCAACATATAGTGGAACTAGAGATTTTCAGACCCTCCGCATCTCCCGTTTCTTGTCCACTTCATATGATGAAGAAAAAAAAGATCCGATTCCCTATATTAAAAATTACACCATGAATTTACAAGGTTGCAAAATTTTCTCCACGCTTGATCTCGTTAGAGCGTATCACTTGATTCCCGTCGCACCTGCGAAGACGTCTTTACGACGGCAATTACGACACCATTTGGCCTCTTTGAATTTACTCGAATGCCATTTAGCCTACGAAATGTCGCTCAAACGTTTCAGCGATCATCAACAAAGTTGTTCGAGATTTAGACTTCATATTCGTCTATATGGACGACGTTCTTGTGGCTTCACAATCTGAGGAATAACACGAACGGCACTTGGAACAACTATTCCAAAGGTTAGTGGAGTTTGATCTCTGAAATTCTCACCCCATTGCACAGTCATTTGAGCGCTTGACTCAAAAAGCCCAAGACACCCAAGAACTTCTCTTGGCCAGACGAATGCGACATAGCATTCACGACTAAAAAGCCAGAATTAGCTAGCGCAACACTGTTGTCACATCCTCTAAGTGAATCAAGCCCCGGCAAAACTACTGATGCATCGAACACCGCTGTTGAGGCTGTTCTGTAACAATACGACAACAACCGCTGGGAGCCAGTGGGATTCTTCTCGAAAAAGTTATCGAATGCCGAAAAGAAATATTCTGCATTAGATCGAGAATTACTCGCAATCTATCTATCGATTAAACACTTCAAAAATTTTGTAGAGGGTCGATTTCACAATCTACACCGACCACATATCTCTGACAAGAGCTATTCAGTATAAAACTGAACCAAATCCAAGGCAGTCACGTCACTTGGATTTCATACGTCAATTTACCACGGATATCCAGATTAGATAACGTGGTCGCTGATACACTGTCACGCACCACCGAAAACGAAACGGCCACAGTCGATACACAACTCGACTACAACAAAATCATCAATGCACAAAAAGCCGACCTAGAATTTCAGAATTTACTTTCTGGTTCCAAATGTTACACTAGTTGTACAATGAAACTAGAGCTTTTGAAACTACCTGGCTTCGAAGTTGTTTGCGAAACATCTACAGGGTACAACCGCCCATATATCGCCAAAACACTTCGACGACAAATATTTGACTCCTTACACACCATTTCACATCCTGGCATCGGTGCAACTCGTAAATTGATTACTGCTCAGTAATGTCAGCTGCAACCATGGCGACCACATTTACTAATAACTACGTAAGCCAACGGCATGGTTGAACGCTTCCATCGACAGCTAAAGGCTGCATTGATGGCTCGAGATGATACGACAAATTGGAGTTCTGAAATTCCAATTACGAAGGTCCGTATAAAGTTATACGTCGATTCCGTAAACAATTTGTCATATCGATCCCCAGCGACTTTGGTTCCAACTTTATTGGAGAAAAACATCTAACATTTGAAGAGATGGCCACAATAGTTTGTCAAATAGAAGCATGCCTCAACTCATGACCGCTTCTTCCACTATCATCAAACCCCAATGACTTTTCAACACTAACACCGGGTCATTTTCTGATAGGAGAGGCGTTTCGAATTGTACCAGAACCAACCCATCTAAATCAAAAAATCAACTATTTAACACGATGGAGAGCCGACACAAATAGATGCAGCAGCAGCCAACGATAGCACAAAATAACAAGCGCGAATGACAATAGCAAGCACCAAGTCCAAGCTGCTACTTCACCCTCTCGCAATAATTTACGCATTAGGAGTAGTAGTAGCAGGACCACCGATAAGATGCAATATACATAACAAGATTCCCATCCCGGGATCCACTTTTATAAAATTAGACAAAAAAGTCTAATCAACGGAGAATGAAGGATAATACCGTATTCACTTCCTATTGGGCAGAGCTAGATCACCTTAGGAACGTTTCTCGTCAACTAAGCAACTTAATATGTTCAAACGGAAGACTTAAAACACCAGCACAGACTGACCCGTTTAAATACTGTGAAGCTATTGTTGCACAGATAAAATCACTCCAAAAAGAATTCACGGAAAAAAATGATATCCTCCTAAACACCCTAGGCGGGAACAAAAGCAGAGCACCTTTCGACTTGGTAGGTACAATTGCCAACGAATTATTCGGAGTACTAGATCAAAGGGAAGTAAAGTGTTGCATACCCTTTGAAAACACCCATGGATAAAACGGTTGCTAGGGAATGGGAGTGACAGAAAAAGACACGTGGTTTTGGGGATTGAATTGGAAGAGTTGTATTACAAAGGTTATAACAATAAATATATAATTATAATTAATGAGTCAGTGGTTTTAATTACTAATAAGAACACAACAGATGTGGCGACGGGGATATTGGCATTTATATATTTGCGAAGTATAAATAAAAAAAAAATGACTTCGAATGAGGAATTGAGAAGGTTAATCAGATAATTATCGGAGGTTGTGGCAAACCAGAACACTGTTATAACACAGCTAATGCGAAATTCAGCAGGCACAGGAGTAAATTTCACCGAATGATTTTTGGTCGGAAATTCCCTCTTCAAATTGACCATAAACCACTACTAGTCATTTTCGGTTCAAAAAAAGGCATTCCAGTTAATATAGCCAATCGTTTGCAGGGATGGACTTTGACCTTACTTTTGTGTGATTTTCATGTCGAATAAATTTCAACAAAACATTTAGGGTATGTCGATATTTTATCGAGATTAATTGATAGTCAGATAAAGCCAGATGAGTATTATGTGATAGCATCGGTTCATTTGGAGGAAGATTTGTCTTACATGTTGAACGAATCAATTGGTAATATTCCATTAACATTTGGCATGATTCGTGATGCATCTAAGGAATGTGAATCTCTACAGAGAGTCAAGCAGTACATGAACACTGGCTGGCCTCAAGTAAGTAAGGATATTTCTGATGAATAAGTTAAAAAGTTTGTTACGCGATGGGGGTAGACTAAAGAATGCATCGAATTCTTACGAGTTTAAACACCAAACATTCACATCCTAAGTAAAATGATTATTTCCTTTATCCATATAAAATATCTCCATCCAGGCTCATCCCATACTTTTCATCTTATCCGTGAAATATATTAAATTGTGAGGGGTAGAGCAGACACCGGCCATTTTCCAAATGGAAGACCGCCAGTAAGAGCGGTCCTAGAGCCAAGATCACCAAAGGTTATTTCGCGATTTTTGTCTGCATAGTCACCAAAGCGATTTACATAGAAGTACCTATACCTCCATCTGCACCACATTTTGGTGGCTTGTGGGGAACCGCTGTTGAGTCCGTTAAGACTCATCACAACCGAGTAACTGGTAACTGTCATTTAACATTTGAAGAAATGTCTACGTAACTATGCCAAATAGAAGGAGTTCTGATCTCCAGACCATTATGTCCGATCTCGGAAGAAGATGATTCTTTTGAAACTTTAACTCAAGCCCACTTTTTAATGAGATCATCGATATCTGAGTCTGATTTTGGTGAAATGTGTAGGTACATCCCGATTACCTCGATGGCAGCAAGCCAACCAACAAGTTCAAAGTTTTTGGAAGCGAATCCATAAATATTATTTGAATAACCTGCAACAAAAAAGTAAATGGAAGACAACTGAAGAAAATTTCAAAACTGGTGATTTAGTGTTAATCAAAGAGGATAACTTACATGCTTACAAAAACAAATTAATTAGAGTTCTTACCATCAAACTGCGCCCAACGAATTTCATGGGAGATATAGTGCCATCAAACGCGCTTGGTTTTCTTAGGGAATGCACGGTCCACGTACCAATCCTAAACTGCGCGTTTTCGCCAGTGTTGTTGTTGGCTTAAGGCAGTGTAATTTTAAAATTGAAATTGTAAATTAAACACCGACAAATAATAATTTACCTAAGTCGATGCACCAACAAATTTAATAACGCTGTGATTTATTGATTCAGCTAGTGGCTGTTTTTCAGTAATTTGATAACGGAAATTTTATTATTGTAATTATTGTTGCTCAACTATGCAATGTGAGTTTGTTGAACAGACACGGCGTGTCTGCTAACATAGAGTTCTAGAATCAAGCGGAAAGTCTAACCCAAAATTTACCAATATTTTTAATAAAGCCGTCAGTAATTTACCTGATTTACCTAAATTTCATTAGAATCTAGAAATAAATATAGTCAACATTTAAAATAAAAAATATTATAATTCGTTGATCGCATTAATTTCGTTGTCGAAAACATAATATTTTTGTTCCGCCATTTTAATTTTACGAACTGAAACTAATTTTTTTTTAAATTGTAATTTATGTCACCAACATATGTACGGCTTTAAAATTAATATTCACTTAATTATATTAACACCAAACTATTAACAGCTATATAAACACTAAACTTAAAATAAATTAAATTTAAAAATATATATGTTTATTTTAAAAAAATTAAGTATAACTTGCGTAATTCAGAATCTATTTACGCAAATGCCATAAATTATTAGCGTGCGGTATGAAAAGTTCTTTAAAAGCTGTTGTTATGCATAAAAAATCCAACAGATGGATACAAAAAAAAGTTATACTAAGAAGAAAAATTTCGCATAACAAAACAAAAGTTATGTTGGGAGAAAATAACCTTATTATATAAATTTATTTAAATTTAAACAATTAAAATATCACAAATGAAAAAATGTACGTATTTTTTAGGTTATCTTTTCATTAAAAATTTAATTTATCCAATTGGAAAGCATCTATTATTTAATTAATCCGTTTATGTGTCGACCTAGGGGCAAAATAACACAATTATTTTGTATTCGCTTTTAAAGTACCGCTGTTTAGACAGCGCTGTTTTCTACTTTCCGCCAATATAAACCTTTGACTCTTTCATACCGAGAGTGTCGACTTCTATATGTCGTTCTAATATTTTTTTAGTTTTTACATGTTTTGTTTTATTTCAGAAGTTGTATATTGTTGGTTTTTATTTTTAATCAAATAATTATTTCTGCTTTCATAGATGGTGCCATCTATTGATTTTATGAGAAAACTATTTGATTGTAGGCAAAACCATCACAAATGTTTATACAAGCCGTGCTGTAAGTTTCGTACACAGAAACACTAAAACAAACGGTACACTTCAAAATTTGTATTAGTGAAAAAACCGTATATAAAATGCACTCACACTCAAATATAACAAAACAAAACGAAATTTTGTATTGCATATGTATTGTATTTTGTAATTATAAACCAAATTAAAACTCATGCAAACCAGCAACAAAGTTGTCGGTTTTTATTTTATATTTGTTGTTTGTGATTTTGGACGTATAAAATGCACTCACACTCTCTCAATTCCTATTAATAAGAATAACATTACTGTACTTTTTTATTTTTTTTGACACCAGTACACCTATATTACACCTATATTAGACATCTATACCTTATATTAGATTTTAAATAAAAACTCGGAGTAACGAGGTGTTGCATTTTCATACATAGCGTACTTCCGAGCTCAAACCAATCAAAACACAGTATATGATAAAGATTCCGCCCATTATTTCCATACTCGAGTTGAAAACAATTTAACTTCAAGCGATGTCTATATATACCGGTCATTGTATATGTATTAATAGTAGTAAGGTAGTTTCAGAGAGCCTCTCTTTTACATACAACTACGAAAAAAAGGAAATGAGAATTAAAAATGTAAAGCATTAACCAGCGAGTCTGTAAGAATCTGTAACGAAACCTTACGGAATTGAACGAAGAGAATTTTTACAGAAAATTTGACAGTGCGACCACCGATCTGTAACGCAATACGCGAATTACAATAAACTTTAACCTAAAAAAGTTCAAATGTATTTGTGAAGTGTGTGTACAAAGCGAAAATAAATTTTATTATTTTCAGGCAATATAATATTTTATCACATTACACAACTAATATTATATTATATTATGTATTTAAAAAGTAAATATAATAATAGATACAATATTAAAATTTAAATAATTAAATATTTACATACCAATAACCAATCTAAAACTATTAACTACACGCAACTGTTTGACATTTCTTTCAGTTTGTGCGGTAATTTTCGCTCGTTACAGAATTGTTACGTGACAGTTCAAATTTAACGAAACTGAACGAAACTTTCTTAAAGAGCCGCTGGTCATTACCATAAATTTTCCTATTGTCGCATTCTTACGGAAATTTCTTACAGACTCGCTGGTTAATGCTTAAGTTTTAGATTACATTTTGTTTTTATTTACCTTTAATCAAACTTTTCTGAAGAAAATTAAACGAGCGTTTCATATTAAATGGTTTGATGAGGCATAATAATATGAAACGCATATTTGATTTTCTTCAAAACGGAACTACTTGTATAAGAACTTGAAATTCCGTATAAATCTTTTATTGTTTGAAGTTTTATTATTTTACGATACAATTTATAGCAATCTATCTTTTATAGATAGATTGGTATAAAATATGCCGGTAAATAAAACAAAATGTAAATTAAGTTATCTGTTCTGGGGCTGAATCTCTCCCAACTCTTTTGCAGTTAATTTTTAACGTCCTACCTTACGCCGTCACCAGCCAAATTGAGGACGCACGAATACAGGTTCGATTTTAAATCCATCTGCACATTGCATTGCTCCAAGCCAGCCTGAACTGACATGGATGATGGTTCGGCCCATGGATTCTGCACTCCAACAGGGGGTCATAGTTGTCTTCATCGTCATCACCGATCGAAATCAGGTGATGAAAAATCCCTTTTGCAACCCTCTTCCGTTGGGATTCGAACCCGGTACCTCCCGTTCCAAACACCACAGCTTTAACCACTGCGCCAATTGCTCGGTGTCTCAGGTTCGTTTTGAATATCCAACTACACATTGAATTGCTTCATGGACGATGGTTCGGCCCACTGGATTCTGCACTTTAACAGGTGACCATAATTGTATTTATCGTCATCACCGATCGTAATCAAGTGATAAGTCTTGGTCAGTATTGTAATATAGGCATTGGATAGACGTATAAGTTATTTGGATTCTGCCCTTGAAAAATTTTACGTTTAACAAAATATAGTTCAATATTTTGACGTTAGACAGAAACAAAGCGATAGAGTCGTCGATGGCGACACGGGTCAAATCAAAACGATTACGATACCGAAAGGAATTGACATTCCATTCGTCTAACACTCTAACGTCTATGCGCAAAGATTGGATAACTTTTGACATTGAAGAATGTTATCTTCTTTGACATATTAGATTATTGTAAATTTTTGATAATTTCTCAAAAATGAGAAAACTATTTTATCTACTTCTAATATATTCTCTAAAGTGAGCATAAATAGTTATGTAATTATGCGATAAACAAATGAATGTCAAATTATAGCTTGTTCGTACAGACATACATCTATTTTGTAGTTATCATAATGATTTGCAATTTCTTTTCGGTAATTTTACGATAATAAAATATTAGTATTATACAAATCAGTGTATATCATCATAACGTATTCAATATTCTGGGGTTTGAGACATACCATCGTAAAATTTTGAAATTAAGTTATTTAGAGAAGTTACTCAAATATGAATTTAAAAGCTGCCCTTGCCATTGGTGGAGTGTTCGTTGGATGTTGTTTAAATGTTGTGGTATTAGAACTTTTAATTAAGTATGTTATAAATCTAATAAATAGTCGATAGTTCTAAGATAAACAAAATTTACATTTATTTTTCAGAGCCGATCCAGGATCCGGTAATTTAATTACATTCCTACAATTTTTATTCATCGCCCTTGAAGGTTTTATATTTACGGCCAACTTCGGAACAAAATCACCTAAAATTAGTCTAAAGAACTATTCGATTCTAGTTGTTATGTTCTATGTCGCCAGTGTATGTAACAATTATGCATTTGATTTTAACATACCAATGCCATTGCATATGATATTCCGGGCGGTAAGCTAACAATTTAAATATCATTAAATGATTATAATTTAATTAAATCTGATTATATATTTAATAGGGTTCTCTAATTGCAAATATGGTAATGGGAATTGTAATACTTAAAAAACAATACGACTTTTCAAAATATTTATCCGTTTTTATGATTTCAACGGGCATTGTTGTGTGCACAGTTATATCTGGAACCGAAGTTGTAAGTAATTTATTATAATTGTAGTATGTATATAAATTAAATATTGTGTTTTTAATTTTTAGAAAGATACAAGTAATCCTGAATTAGCGAAATTAAAACCACAGGATCCAGCATTAGTATTTTTCTGGTGGACAGTTGGAATAGCCCTTTTGACATTGGCTCTATTTGTTTCGGCACGTATGGGAATTTATCAAGAAGTTCTGTATAAAAAATTTGGAAAACATTCAAATGAGGCCCTATACTATACGCATCTAATGCCATTACCTGGTTTTATATTATTGTATAAAAACATTTCAGATCACATGGCAATTGCCTCAAATTCTGCACCTACCGAAATACCAATATTGAATATATCTGTACCAATACTATGGCTATACCTTTTAGCGAATGTCCTAACCCAATATTTATGCATATCGTCTGTATATATATTAACATCAGAATGTGCATCGCTTACAGTCACACTTGTGGTTACATTAAGAAAATTTGCTTCGTTAATATTTTCGATTCTCTATTTTAGAAATCCTTTTACAGCCTATCATTGGATTGGGACTTCCTTAGTATTTATTGGAACAATTATATTCACCGAAATTCCACACAAACTACGAGATTCCGCGATCAATGCACAACAAACTAAGAAAAAAATTAATTAAATTTGTAAAAAAATTGTTAATAAAATATATGTTAAAGTTTTTGATAAATTTAAATGTTTTGTTTAATTGTGGGTTCACGCTTAATGGGTCTGTATGAGAATTTACCGTTCAGTTGGTTTTGTGACGTATTTTAACCGTAAAATCGCGTTGATATTGTGCAAAAGCTTTCGAAATCCTTTATAAGGTAGAGATATACAAATTTAACCGAGCAATTGGCGCAGTGGTTAAAGCTGTGGTGTTTGGGGCGGGAGGTACTGGGTTCGAATCCCAACGGGGGAGGGTTGCAAAAGGGATTTTTCTTCACCTGATTACGATCGGTGATGACGATGAACACAACTATGAACCCCCGTTGGAGTGCAGAATCTATGGGCCGAACCATCATGGTCCATGTCAGTACAGGCTGACATGGAGCAATGCATTGCGCAGATGGATATTCAAGAATCGCGAACCTGTATTCGTGCGTCCTCGATTTGGCCCTCGTTGGCGTAAAGTAGGACGTTAAAACAACCGCGAAAGAGTTGGGTGAGCGTCATAACAATGGCGTCATAATAATTACGTCATAACGATGCATTAAAGGCAGCGGTGAGTCCCTTTTGAATTATCTTATTATGAGTAGTCATATAGACATTTTAAATAAAGGGTCTAACCTCACTTTCATTAACACGATTCGGCAAGAGGTGTTAGACCTCATTCTGTCGAGTCAGTTTATTTCCAACTTTGTCGCAAACTGGCATGTATCAAATGAAACTTCTTTGTCGGACCACATGCACATCAAGTTCGTTATACCGGGAGTGATCATAGGTGGCCGAGCGTCGCATTTCTTGTTTTATAAACTAGAGGACCTATAGGGATACTTTATTCATCGATTAGTGACCTAGAAACTGCAGAATGTTTGCTTAATGATGAGCTCCTATCTTCTAACGGAAGCAACTGTGTGGCGCGTAACGTTGTGGCTAATCACAAAAACTACGTAAGAGGGTTGGGAAATTATTTAATAGGGCAAAGCATTCTAATGAATGGAATGAATATAGGCAAACCCTAACAAATTACAACGAGGATATACCTACAGCTGCTCGACTCCGTAAACTTCTAGCTAAGGATCAGTTGAACGAGATTGGGGTTGTTCTCAAATCCGATGGTAATTTCAGGTGCAATTTGGGCTACACTATTTGCGACACAAATACAATTAGGTACTAACCCTATATTTGGTACACATATGAGTGCAAATGTGGGTTGGTTTACTCCGGAATAAGTCAAATGGGCCATTAACTCCTTTCAGCCGTTCAAGGTTCCAGGCGGGGATGGAATCTTCCCAGTCCTCCTCCAAAGGGGCTTGGACTTGATTACTTCTGCTCTGGTAAGCGGTGTCGTCACCTTTTCTGTGGTCACTTGTGATCGACGAGATACTTGATGAGCTACATCTACTCGGTTATGACGCCATTGGTTATGCGAACCATATGGTTATCATTGCCTTTGGGGGGCATGAACGTATGATGTCTGCCAACACACTTATAAAAAAAATGATAATCTGGAGTGTTTTTAACATGCAGGTTATCTGCTTTAAATTTTTGACCATATGTCAAGCTTGGATATCACTCTAAAGCTTGGTTCATAATATCGGAAATAATTATAAAAAATTCCAGCACTCTTTAGGTACAAAGTTTAAATTTGGAAATAATGGTCTTTATCATATGCTGTGTTTTGATTAGTTTGCGCTCGGGAGTTCGGAAATTATTACCGATGTTATGAACCAAACTTAAGGATCGAATTGTAATTGGGAGTAAAAATACTTCTACTCGCGATTAGCATAAAAACTTAAGAACCAATGCAAATGCCTAGTAATAACTTTTTGAATCCTTTCCACCGTTGTCAGGAAATAACCAAGAAATAAAAAAAAAACTAAAATACTGGTATTCGATTGAATTACGAAGTTTTACGAGCCCTTCGTTTTTTCCTTACTTAATCTCTAACTTCCATTGGGTAGGTTATGTTAAGGTCCTCCTTATTTTGTATACTGGTAGTATTTTCCATTGCAGCATAGTGTGTTATTTCATTAAGTTGTTCCAATTCATATTCCAACTGCGGTGAATTTGTTATTGGCACCTAAAGCTTGATTTTTTCGCGAGAGCCCAGTTTGTTTTTGGATTTGTTAACTATAGTGCAATTTTCTTTTTGATTTATGTTTTAATGTCAACATTGATTCGTTGATTTCCAGGTAAATGGTGTTCCGAGATATACCTCGTAGAAGGCTATTATATCTGGTATCTTAGCTTCGTCACTGGGCTAGAGTAAAATTCTATTTTTATGTAACGTTTTTAAATTATGCCGTAGGAGACAAAATATTGCTGAAACAGTGGTGAGTGGTGACTTGCATATTGTTTGTTCTTGGATTTTAAATTTTTCTTTAATATTAATAATACTCGACCGATCTACCTCTTCCTCTTTTCACTGGAATTTGTCTATTTCTTCTGTTTTTAAGAATATTTATATTTCTGGAATAGTTTGCGTTCCAGATGGCTGTTCTAAATGTTGCATTCATCTTCCTTAACCTTTTTAATCGGGTTGTGTCGTGAGAATTGCATTTTCTGCATCTGCGTACCCAGACCTTTCACTATTTGAGCGATCGTTTCCATTTGCCGGCACATCTCTGCCTATTGTACATATCCTAGTCATATGTGTGTCTGAAAATGTTCCACATCTCGGACCCTTGATATTTTTACAATTTGGTCCTGGTTCTCATTGGTATCAAACACTAGCATAAAAAGAGGAATCCCATTTTACTAAAAGTTTTGGATCCTCCCTCGTTTTCGGTTCTCTTTTTTAACATTAGATGTTGTAAATCAAGTATTTTAAGACCTGTGGGTCGTCAGCCCAGCAATCTAACCATTTAGTCGCCTTCTGCGACAAATTAAATAAATTAGTTTTAAATATGAGTCGAACGATACTTTGATCTAGTGCTACAAACTATAATATCATTATTTAAATAATATATTTCTCATTTTATCTATTTAATTTATATATTTACATTTAACGATATTCTAAAAAAAGTATATTTGAAAATATAATATCTTTAAGATGCATATAACAGTAAAAAATATTTATTTTAATACTTATATTCTAGTAAATTTTGCTTAACAGTGGACGCGATATCTGTTTTATATTATAATGTTGACTTCCTTTAAGTATAGTCAATTTCTAGACTAAGTTAATTATGTTTTTCACGATTAATTTTTAATTTAACAAAATTAATAAGTTCCTATTGGGCTCGAGATAATTAAAACAAAATTCGATGTAAAATGTATTATAATTTTTAACACATTAAAATTAAATATCAAATACTGATTTTGTCGTTTTTTAACCAATTATATATATATATATATATATATATATATATATATATATATATATATATATATATATATATATATATATATATATATATATATATATATATATAAAAGCAAAATACCTTAACCTAATTTTAAGTACAGTTACACAACTATTTAGGAATTTCAAATTCAAAATAAAATAATTTAAATATACACAAAATTGGCAGGATCTGTTTTGAATCGTTTCGAAAAATTCGAAATCGCATGATTCGTATTATGAAAATAGTCGAGATGCAATATTTAAAATTCATTAAAGCTAGACAGACATAACATGATATGCCAATACAATTGAAACCAAAAAGTTAATAGACTGACCAAAAATGATATAGATGTAGTAGCTTAAAAATATGGTAAATCCAAATAATTGCCTATAATAAGAACGATTTGGATCGAATCATATCTAAATTTATTTATACTGTATTGGTAATCTTTGCCCTCCCCGTATTTAGTTAATTTCATTTTTAACTCCATTACTTAGTCTTAATATATAAGGTATCACTATTTCTATTTCTATTGGTCCTATTAAATTCGAAAAAAATAAATCTTCAATTATTTGTGGTTCTAAGGCACGTAATAAACGTAATTTAAGTAACAGCTTTGGAAATCGATTACTATTATCAATCGATTTTTTATCAATATAATTTTTAAGACATTTATACGATAGCTCTTGAATTTTTTCAACTTGATTTTTTTTTGCCTGATCAACAATATTATCCGAACTAAATAGGCATATCATTCGTAAATAGGCATATTCATATTCGTCTAAATTCAATTGAATTGTATTTTGAATAAAATTTTGTAATTTATAAATATGTTGTGATAATTTTTTAACTTTATCCGAATTTAATTTATCGTTTATTATTGAATTTTTTAAATGATTAACAAATGATGTAAGAATTGTGTTGATCGATAAATTTTTCGAACACTGAGCCAAACCAATCACAAATAATTCAACCCATGAATTTTTTACAAGGCTTATTTGGAGTTCATCATTTAAAACTTTAAATGCTTGTATTTTTTTAAACCAATATATCGATAAGAATAGTAAACGGCTACCACATTCACATAAATAGTGCATACTAAGATAGGTTGGTAATAGGGTTGGTGTTATTAAATTAAATGTTATATTTGATTCATTTATTAGGGGAAGATCTAAATTCAGAATATCATAAAATACTGAACTATCATCAAAACCACTTGCAATTATTTCACCAACCCCATTACTATTTACGTCCACATTATCTAAGCTGATGGTGGAAATTAAATCGAGTGACTCATTCATTACATTTTTATCGATTATCGATTGTATGTAGTTGAGTGTATCGGACGAACTAGCCATTTGACTAATTCCTGTTGTTAAAGCCGATGATGATGTTGTTGTAGCTGCGGCTGACGTTACCGACGACATTGATAGTACAGAATTAGGATTGCATTTGGTATCCATTGATATATCATCATCATTATTCGACTGTTGATTTGGCGATAAGGTTTGTGGATCGTTATAAAGCAAAACTAAAATACAATTTATAAAGTCAGGATTGAAATAAATTCCACAAATATGGTATCCGAGTACTTACGCGATTTTTTTCCTAGCGTTGTTGTTAAATCAGGAAAATTAAATCGCACTGGAAGTGCACCACCGGACGCGGCATCTTGTTGTTGCAATAATAAGTCATGTCGTACAGACAAATGATTATGAGTGTTATAGGAATTGACCAATGAATTGAGGACCGACGATTGTGTTAATTGATTCGATTGCTCCTTTTTATCAACAATAGGTTTACGTTCATGCTGCACCGCTAAAAAATTTGATTATTTACAATAGAGAAAAGAAAAAGTTTGTCTATTACAAAGTTATGAGCACAAAAAAAAATTTACAATCACTTCGCATTCCACAGGCCAGACACTTCTGCAAACGGCAATATTGACACCGATTCCGATGATGTTTGGTAACTTCACAATTCATATTTCCACGACACTGGTAACCCAATTGTTTGCGAATCGATCGTTTAAAAAAACCTTTACACCCTTCACAACTTATAGCACCGTAGTGACGACCCGAGGCCCGATCACCACACACCAAACACAATTCAATATTCATAAAATTTCCATGACTATTCAATTTTAAATTTAAATGGGTTTTATCGTCGAGATCCGATGATGTTTGTAAATCCATTTGTAATTTTTTATTATTTTAAATTAAAAAAATAAAACGAAAATTAACAAATTAATTATTTTTTAATTTGTTTAGTGAATTTTTTTATAAAAGTTACTACGTAAAATGTCAAAATGAATAAAATAAATATAAAGTAAAATGGACGCTACACTACTATAATAACTAATTAATTGCCCTGGCAGCCAAATAAGTGTAGCATGTAAATGTAATATATTTGTATATATATATATATAATTATGTATATAGGCGCTTTCGAATGACATGAATAAACATTAGGGCAATTTTTTAGTTACAGTTTTTGTCGCAAAATGCGATACCGTAAGGGATAAATATTGAAATGTCATTTTTTTGTATGGGAAAACATGTTTAACCAAATAATTAATATATTTAAATAAAAATATGTGCAATTTCATTTGATTTTGGGCCACAATTCAACAGAAAAGTAAACCATTTTTTAGAATAAAGAATATTATTAATGTAAACAAAACATTTGTGGGAGTGATTTCAAAATGCTTTTTTATTAAAAATAAAATTGTTTTAAATTCAAAAATGGTCAACCGTTTTCTCTGTTGGTCCAATGCCTATTATTAGAAATACTGGCCATGTAATCGAGACAAAAGGGAAATGAGAATTAAAAATGTTTTAAGATTACATTTTGTTGTTGTTTGCCGTCATATTTTGATAGCTAATTTAAGCTAATTAGACATACAACTTATCTAGTTATAGCGTAAAAATGATATAACATCAAATAATAAATGTTTTAATACAGAATTTTGAGTTCTTATACAAGCAGTTCTGTTATGAAGAAAATAAAACGTGCGTTTCATATTAAATGTTGGATTGAATATTTGATAAATGTTAAACGGATATTTAATTTTCTTCAGAACAGAACTACTTATATAAGAACTCAAAATTCTGTATTAAAACTTTCATTACTTGATGTTATATTAGTTTTACGCTATAACTAGATAAATTGCATATCTAATTATTACTCACTTGCAAATAAAAATATGACGGTAAATAACAAAAAATGTAACCTAAAATTTATTTTGTAAATTTCCCATACGAATATCACATTTTTCGTATTGTTTATCCCTAACATACAACTGGTGGTGATCGGCAGAACTAATTGGAAAATTGCCCTAATAACTGAATCAACTGAAGTGATTTAACTGTTCGATTCGGACCTGTCAATTCAGTTAAAAAAATTGAGCAACTGAATTAACGAGCAAAATACACGCTCGTGGAGTTAATTCACATAGGTTGTTTTTTTTCTGTTTCGCGTTCAATTTTTGAAAATTAGGATATATATATATATATATATATATATATATATATATATATATACATAATGTATATTTTTTGTATTTTATAGCATGTTCTAATGATTTTAATATATGCATGTATTTATTTTTTATTTTTGTTTTCTACAACAAAAGCCAAATTTAATGATTTATTTTTGACATTTATCTGAAGTGATAAATACCATTCGAATACCCAAATCACTTCAGTAGCTCAATTATCAAAACAGCAACTGAGTTATCTAAATAGTAACTCAATTTCAATTCTGTTGATTCATGTCAATCGAAAGTGACTTTTATTTATATAAAAACACTAAACAACAGTAGTTTTTTCGGTCGGTTTTCGTTATGTCTTGTGCCAAAATGAACACAAATGTTTGTTACAATTACAGTCTTACATATAGTATTGGAAAGAAGCACTCCTCTGGTGGAAGAAATTATAGGTGACTACCAAGGAGGATTTCGTCCTAATCGATCAGTCGCTAATCAATTTTTTCACTAAGGATGATTCTTTCTAAATATTACGAAACATCTCGTGATGTACATCTGATGTTCTTAGATTTCCACCTCTATGACTCAATCCATCAGGATAGCTTAAGGTTTGCTTTGAATATCTGGGAATACCTGACAAATATGTGCGTTTATGTAAATGACAGTAATGCAGTCACAATGTTGTGTCAAAGTTGAAAACAAGCTATGAGGAATTTTTACAATTAGCTTTGGAAAATGTTGTCCCCGATACTTTTTAATCTAATATTTGTTTTTGTTTCTGAACTCTGCAATCTGTACTGGAGCCGAAGCTCTCCCAACTCTTTCGCGGTTAATTTTTAATGTCCTACCTTACGCCGTCACCAGCCAAATCGAGGACGCACGAATACAGGTTCGATTTTAAATCCATCTGCACATTGTATGTCTCCAACCAGCCTGTACTGACATGGACGATGGTTCGGTACGTGGATTCTGCACTCCAACAGGGGATCATAGTTGTGTTCATCGACATCACCGTTTGTAATCAGGTGATGAAAAATCCCTTTTGCAACCCTCCCCCGATGGGATTCGAACTCTGTATCTCCCGTCCCAAACACCACAGCTTTAACCACTGCGCCAATTGCTCGATAAGCTCTAGCATTTAAGACACCAAGCACAATTACTAAGATGGAAAAGATTGACATTATTGTTCATCTGTTACTCACATTACTAAAGAGCTATGATAACTTGGTGACGGCATTGGAGACAATCGACACAGACAAGTTAACTTTGGGTTTTTTGAACTATGCTCTGCTGCCTCTTAATTTAGAAGTACATAAAAAAACTAATACAAAAAAAAGAACATTAAAAACTTAAATGATTCAAACTCTTTAAACTAAATGTAAATTTTTACGATGATTGATAAACAAGGTTTTTCCAAGTGCTTTTGTCATTATGTCGGCTACTTGTTCTTTGGCTGATGTTTGAACCATTTCATACATGTATAAACATGTATTTTAAATCCAAATGCTAATTGAAATGAGTTTCGCTGAAACAATTTTGAAAACTACTGAAATAACCAGTTGAGGCACACAAATCTGGTCTGGTAGTCACATGTGCATAAATTAAACACCCAATCAATTCACGATATGGATCATTCGAACATTTTCCATTTTGACCCACATCAACATGTAAACCCTTTTCCATTGGTGTCGATTTAAGTTTACAATCTAAAATGATCCAATCTAAAATGCCACAAACTTTGAGAAATTTACACTTGTCCAACGAATTTAATTATTCCATTGAATGAGACAAATGCTTGGTCACCCTCAAACAACACTTTGTAGCCCTTTTTAGTCAAAGCCCGTATCGACATCAAGTTGCATTCCAAATCTTTCACCAATAAAACATCCTTCATCACAGTAATCGATGTGTTACCATTATAAAATGTTTTCACTGGAATATCACCACGTTTATTCGCAAAAATACTTTGATTTTTCTTTGCAACGGCAATTTTCAACTCGTCGATTTCTTCTAGCTTACTAAAATACTTTTGTTCGTCAGACATATGTTGCGTTGCACCAGAATCCATTGTGAATTCAATTTTCGTTGTGTCATTCACGTTGCCATTATGCTCCTTTGTTTGTACGTTAAATGATGCCGACTCATCAACACACGATTCCAAATCTACAACAGCGCACATTGACGATACTTTTTCTTCATTTGCTTTGTTAGCACTGAACCGTTGTTCCTTTTTTTCTTTTTATTAAGAAAACACTGAGACTTTTTGTGACCGGGTTTCGAACCTTTAAAACAAATGATCTCCTTCGATTCCCTTTGACATCATTGCACTAGATTCACCTGATTTACTTGAAAAATTTCTACATGTTCGCTTATTGTACTCATCCATCAAACGCGTTTTGACAAAATCCAAAGTTAACTTTGTCGATTGTCTCCAATGCCGTAAACCAAGTTATCATAGCTCTTTGGTAATGTGAGTAACACATGAACAATAATGTCAGTCTTTTCCATCTTAGTATCCGCTGAAATTAGCTCACGAATTTTCTTGTCAAACGGCAAAAAATGCCCCATGATATTTACTATCACTGATATTTCATCATCAAAAGTTGTCATCCAGTCCCTCATTAATGTATTTTCTCAAATCTCTTTCATCAAGTAAAATTCCTATCCGATATTTCCAATTACTGAAATTTGTCCCATCAAACTGGGTTATTTTGCTGATGCTGTTGGTTATACTTTCCACCATATTTTATATTTTATGCAGGACACTCGTTTCGACGACAATAAAAATAATCCAAATGACACAAAATACTAAATTAATATTTTAAATGTATTTCCTTTACGGCGCTGGGCCCATAACCGAGATTTATGAATTGATTACGTAAATTATAAATTGTAATTTGTAACAATTGAAATAACTCTTAGAAGATTAGATTTTTATAATAATGGTTTTTACTGAGATGCTTAAAGGTTAGCATTTCACAGACAAAGCAAGACCAACTTAAAACACGTTTTTACACAGTAAATATATATATATATATATATATATATATATATATATATATATATATATATATATATATATATATATATATATATATATATATATTTATATATTTATATATAACGCGCTGTCAGAAAATATATCAACTAAACGAGATCGCGTTTACACCTTGATTAAATTAGCATTCCAACAAATATAATTAGTTATTTAATCCTACACTAATTTTATTCTATGGTACTGAGATGTCAAACCCGCTTGAACAACCAAAATTTGTAAAAATGTAGTATCCCTTTAGGCACGGCGTTACGCTTACTTACAATTTACGAAGACTTTGAAATACTAAACTAATCGTGAACGTACACTAAAATAGTACACTAAAATGTGAGTTTTAGGTTAGACTATGATAAAATACTTCGCTTTACGACTTTATATTGTTGCGCCGGGAGGGTAATGTCGAATTTTATTGAAATCGTTTTAAACTTCACGACAATCAGTATTCATTTATTTTGTTTGTGTCAACTATACTACTAATTTTCTTATAAAATAAATAAATCATAAAATAAAAAAAAAGTATTTCATTTAAATATTATTGAATTAATTACATATTGTATTATATATATATATATATATATATATATATTATATATTATATATATATATATATATATATATATATATATATATATATATATATATATATATATATAATATATATATATATATATATATATATATATATATATATATATATATATATATATATATATATATATATATATATATATATATATTTAAGTATGTGCCTATCATTAGATATATTTAATTTATTGTGTTTATTTTTCTAGCATTAGAACGAGTACAACAAAATTGCAGTCGTATCTACTTTAATTATTGTCTTGCATGGAAAAATGGTGATTACAAAAATGTAATAAAAACATCTTCTAAAATCGAGAAATTAATTTAAGAAAAAAGGCGGTCATTTTTTTGGGTGTGAGTAAGTGTACCGCAATTTCGACAAATTTATCAATGCATACATGAATTTTGACTCGAAATCATTTATTTTATACTTGATATAAATTTGTGTGTTAAAATTCTTTAAATCATTTAACAAAAACTATAAATAAATAGTATATAACGGGAATACAAGTAAAGGATGTATGTAATACGAAGATATACTGTGCCCCAAAAAATTCATGCTAATCTTTTTCTTATTTAGTAGAAACCAGCAGTAATGGAAGAAACTAAGGCCATTTATCATATAGACGATGAAATTACACCGTATCTAGTAAAAATACCATTACCATCATCTCAAGTAACACTTAAAGACTTTAAAATGGTCTTAAACAAACAGAATTGTAATTATAAATATTTTTTTAAATCGGTTGATTCGGATTTTGGGTAAGTGATAAGAGAGATAAGAAGGTAGCTTTTAACTGCTTTATAAAACAAAATTTATAATTTTAGTGTGGTCAAAGAAGAGATAGCCGATGATTTAACAATTTTGCCAATATTTAATGAGCGTATTGTTTCATGGCTAGTGAGTGCCGATAATTCAAATCAATCTGATGCATGCTCTGAAATGTTAGAAAGTGACACCGATAATCGAATGACAGAAAATCATCATCGTCGGACACATCAAGATGTAAATCCAAATTTAATTAATATTCCAAATTTATTATCATATCAGGCAACGTCAGTTCTTTCATCAGACATTGATTCGACCAGTTTATGTGATACGGAAAGTGAAGTAACACTAGATCGGGACATGACCGAATGTAGTAGTGTACATCGATTGCAAGTACGTAAAAAACCACAAAGGCGTAAAAAACGAGCTCCTAGTATGAGTCGAACATCAAGCTATAGTTCAATAACAGATTCAACTATGTCTCTAAATATAATCACAGTACAAATAAATATGGATTCGGTAAATTTTTTGGGTATATCGATTGTTGGTCAATCGAATCGGGGAGGTGATGGTGGTATATATGTGGGCAGCATTATGAAAGGTGGTGCCGTAGCTATAGATGGCCGAATTGAACCTGGCGATATGATATTACAAGTGAACGATATTAATTTTGAAAATATGACAAATGATGAAGCGGTTCATGTATTACGCGAAGTTGTTCAAAAACCAGGACCAATTAAATTAGTTGTGGCCAAATGTTGGGATCCTAATCCAAAAGGTTATTTTACAATACCGCGCACAGAACCTGTTCGACCTATTGATCCAGGTGCATGGGTAGCTCATACGCAAGCATTACGATCTCACGAAACGGTTAGTACCGATATACCGGATCTTGATTTTAGAGAACGGCTTCACATTAATATGGATATGAAAATAATTGTAAAGGCAATGACAAAACCTGATAGCGGACTAGAAATTCGTGATCGTATGTGGCTAAAAATAACTATACCAAATGCATTTATTGGGGCGGATGTTGTAAATTGGGTTCTAGAAAATGTTGATGGCGTTTCAGATCGTCGCGAGGCTAGAAAATATGTATCGACAATGCTGCGGCGTGGCTATATAAAACATACTGTAAATAAATTAACATTTTCCGAACAATGCTATTACGTAATTGGCAATGGGGTCGAACAAGATTTAGCAACAATTAGTTTAAGTGATACAGAAAGTATAATTAGTGATATAACACCTCTACCAAATCCACCTGTTTACATGCCATATACAGGAACATATATTCCCAGTCATGGTTATCAGCCGATACAATATGGATGCGCTGAACGTCCGGTATCGTCTGGAAATGTATTTTTTAATTAATTATCAATAGACTCAATATGTATCGTATAGTATAACTATTAAGATAATTGTCTTAGCTCAAATGTCTTTTGATGTCAACTTAAATTATGTTTATTTTGAGTTATTTCACTATTCTATTTTAAGAGACATACGATATATAATACATTTATTATTTGTTTTATTTTATAACAATTTTATTATTATTTTATGTAGCATCTTAAATTGTTTTAAGCAAAAAATAAAAGAGTAAAAGATGTTACATAAAGATTTATATATATTTTTATATCTCAACATGTTTCGTTTGTTAATTAATTGGGTTGGAATATCATTCAATAGTTTCGTCTAATATCCATAATTAATTATACTAGTTTGTCATGTTTGTTAAATAATTTTAACTCGACATATTATAAATCATAAATTATTTTTTACTTGTAATTAATTATAGGACCAAGACTTAGCCAATCATAAAATTTATCTTTATACATATTACCTATATATTATTTATGTTATTATTATATTTTATTATTAATTATTATTATTGTAATCTAAATTAAATATTCCCAAAATCTAAATACTTATATCATCAGTGCATCGTATAAACAATAAATCAAAATTTTATCGATTAAATTGTATTACAGGATTGAGATTAGAAGTCATTAAATCATTTTGTTTTGTGTTTAATATATTATAAAGGATTAATTTTAATATATCATCTTTTGGATTATGATTATCGATCAATTCGATGCTCTAGATGGTTGTTATAAATTTCCTTCAGTGCTTTTATAGAAAAAAAAAATATTATTTGACTTCTAATCCACTAATATATTCTACTTAGTTTTAAAAAAAATATTGGTAAAAATGAAGACAAACATGTGTTATAAAGTTTATATAAGTCTAACCCAATGTTTAAGAAACAAATAAGAAAATGTATGGAACTCATAAAAAAGTAAAAGTACAGCACATTTAAACTTGGTTCAATACATCGGAAATAATTTCCGAACTCTCGACCTCAAACCAATCAAAACACAGCAGATGATAAAGAAAGACTCCGCCCATTATTTCCATACTCGAGTTGAAAAAAAAAATGTAACTTTGAGTAAAAAGACTTCGGGAGCTCAGAAATTATGTCCGATGTTATGAACCAAGCTTTTAAGCTAGCATGGTTTCTTGATTAACTATACAGAAACGCGGATTTTTACATTTCTTTTAATTTTTCGATTTAATTGTGGAAAATAATGTTTTCCAAAAAGAATGTTTAATTCGCTTGAAGGTAAACTGTAATCCAAATTAATTGAAATCGTAAAGTCTGGGGTTTGTTATTGTAATTCGTGTAAAATCGCTAAACGTTATTTTATATTGGATGATGTAGATAATATTCTTGGAAAAATATATAAATAATGTGATAAAATGGACTTTTAATCTGGATCAATTAAGTATGTTAGTGTCGTTCGGGTTGCCGTCCTTACCACAAGAATTTTATTCTCCACTCAACACCTACTGGAACCAATTCGAGCTTCTAGTGAAGCAGTTGATATCCCTAACACTAATCCTGCTGAGGTCCGTAAAGTCACACAGTCACTCTTCATCCCTAAAACTTCTATAGTAATTATGCGAGAGCAGTCTACTTACATGCTTACCAATGAGACAGTGTCCAGTAATGACAACCACAAGATGTGACAGAAGGTATCCTATCGACCGAGTTCATCGGCCTTAATATTCCCCGTTATATTGAAATGTCCTGACAAGGATGTGAGCTGAATATACAACGTTTCTGCCATCTAGTTAAGAAATGAGAAACAGTTCTGTGCTACTTTCGACGTGATAAAGCCTGATTGTAGAATTTTAATGCCGGCCTGACTGTCTAAATCATTTACAGATATAACATTATACTTCATCCAGTCTATGGCTACACTACAGTGATCAGAGAAGGCGAGAAGAGTGGTTTAAATTTAGTTCCTTCCAAAACATCGCACAACCGACCCTGCCATCAATTCTCGATCCATCCGCAAAGAAGTTTATTGTACCAGGATTCAGAACTTCTTCAATAGCCCAGCCCTCTCTGGAAGGAGTAACAGTCACAAATTTAACTTCGAGGTATGATGTCGGTATGACATAGTCAATAACTTGGGCGCGTTCCCTGTTCATTCAAAGAGATGAGTGTCCCTTATTACTGCAGGTCCACAAAGAAATTGATTTAAGCCTAATAGCTGTACATGCAACCATTTGTTTAGCTAAGATATCAAGAGGTATTAGATGACGGAGAATCTCTAGTGCTTGAACTGAAGTGGTCCATTAATACACAGACAGGAATTTCTTTGAACCTTCATCAACAGCTTTTGGTTTGCCATTACAGTAGAACAGGTCTACTAACAGGGGTGTACAGCCTATGTACGATGCGAGAGTTTAGTCCCCATTCTTTCCCAATGGCATTCTTACAAAAGTAAAGCGGTATCGTATCTGGCTTTACTCTTTCCATAATATTTCACTTTATGTGTGATATTCAAACCAACTTCGATAAGAGTGGATGGGTTGAAAAAAGAAAGTTTGAACAAAGTGGTTTAACACTAAGACCGCACCTATAGGTTCATTTGGCAAGGATACTAAGAGCATTAAGCATAACATCTCCGAGCCTGCTAGGATATTTACCAAAGGCGCCGATGGCAACAACATCTGCATAAGCTACCACTCTAAGGCCCGCCCCCTCTAGGTTTAATATCAGTTCATTTATAACCAAGTTCCAAAGAAGGGGGATAATACACTATCTCTACTCACAAATTTCCGGACGGATGCCTCAGCAAGATTAGCCAAAATGACTCTGCCTCTGAGCATTTGATCAACCCAGCATCCGAGTGACACACCTAGCCCCAAAACTGAAAGTGACCGCCTCTGTTTTGGCATTGTTAAAGTTCCTTCTATATCACAGGTCACCAAAGAGAATTCTTTATATTCGAGCGATTTTTCAATAGGACCTAAGAGGGAATGCAGTGCAGTTTCCACTTGTAGTGTGCATACTGAGATGCAGTTAACTTTACCGGCTCGATTAAGCTTCTATCTGTCTCTCTAGAGTTTTCAAGAAGTACGAAGATAAGCTAATGGGCTAAGGTCTTTTGAGTCGCAATGAGAGCGTTTTACCGCCTAATGTATTAGAATAACCTTTACTTCAGTTCATTTGTTTTGAATATGACATAGTTCCAGGTTACTTTTAAAAATCACTTCAGGCCACCGAACCATTAAGTCACTGGTTTGTTGAATGTCGGCAGGAATGATGCCATCCAGACATAAAAGGTTTAAAACTATTTACTGACAAGATGTTCCGCCTGTTGGCAATTTTCCCAGCGAGTCCAGTTTAGCTCTATTGGTTTTAGGCAGAACAGTCGGAGATTCAGAACGTCCCGGGAAATGTTTCCAGAAGAAGCTCCAGAGATTCCGTCCCCGTTGTAGTTCAGATATCATCTGGTCGTTGGAAATAACTTGGAATGGCAGGACAGGTAGATAGAATCTTACGTAGCCTAGCTGCCTCTGTATGTTATCACAGAATAGTCTCCAAGCTTTTGGCACTTTTTAAATTGTATTTATATGATTTAAGGACTTCCTTATTGATGAGTCCCAGTCCACGCCACCCTTTGTTCTATTCGCAATCTTGAAGAGCTCCTTGCATTTCAGCTGCGTTACTTGGAGTTCCTTCGAACACCATGGCGGACAAGATCTGCCCTTAGGTCTACTAATTGGACACTAGTCTAAGATAGCTTCATTGAAAGCTATCTTAGTTAACGCAGGGAGCCCGCGTGCAGGTTAAGTTGACATTTGAACTGGTATTTGACCTATTTCATCGAGATTTTGATATTTGTAGCTTATCTCATAGGAAATAATGTCACACCGGGCTACATACTACATATTTTTTGGAATTCTTGGAACATCTTCTGTGTAGCAATAAATTCAGCTACGACTTTATTATTGTTGGAGATTTGAACATACCAGTTAATAAAGATTTAAAACTTATTCATGAGCACAATTCCACCTTGCTAAGTTATGGAATGATTGTTACTAACACATTTGCTTCCAGACCAGTGAGTGGTAATGTATTGGATCATATTATTTCAACATAATCGGTTAAGAACTCACCGAGTTCCTCCCTAATTGGCCATATTCCAGAACTTTCCCAACAAATCATTTTAAGTTTAAATCACATGTCGAAATATCCAGTTTTGTACCATATCTCGTTTTGTACCTTATCTCGTATTGAAATATCCAATTTTGAAATATCCAGTTTTGTACCTTATCTCGTTTTGTCAAATCCTATTTTGAAATATCCAGTTTTAAAATGTCCAGTTCTGAGCGGTTCCCGTATTTCGGACATATATCCGAAATCAAAGGATCCTAAATTCTAGAAGAATTACAGCAATATTTGAAATATGGTCCCTTGAGCCAAATTTCCGTAATGCTTACTACATCAACATTAGCATTCTCTAACAATAATTTGATTTAATCTATCTTGTTTACTATTGTTATGAATTGGTTATGCGAGCTGGGCCCTGACGGATGAGTATGAGAGTTGGTTAATGACATTCGAGAGGAGGATCATGCACTTGATTTATGGCCCCAAACGCGGCGATAACCGAGTTTTATTCAACCACGTTCAATGAAATAAAAGGACGGCGAATACGCTGGCTCACGTTCTGCGAGCCGATTCTAGACGAATGGCTCCTCGAGGTCGAGGAGAACGACTTGTCTAGAACAGTACGAAGAACAAGCTCAGGATCGAACCCGATGAAGCCAGAATGTTGATACGGTCATAAAAACCGTCTTTTATTCGCCAAGTCTTTAGCCAGTTTTTAATTTTATTCAGATGATTTTGCAATTGCGTTGGGGCAGTTTGAGGATTTTTACAAGACACTAATATGGCTGTATCATCAGCAAATGTTGATATTATAGCTTCATTGCAAATCGGCTGTATACAACAAGTATAAAATTGGTCCCAAGACACTTCCTTGTGGAACACCTGCGCTATTATCATTTAAACCAGTGGTTGCTGCGTTTTGTTTAACCAAGTATTTCCTTTGAAGAAGATAGTTTTCAAGATCTACATGGAACTGCTTCGGCAAAAGTTCTTTAACTTTGTATATTAAACCTCTATGCCAAACTTTGTCGAAGGCTTGTGCAATATCCAAGAAGACAGCAGAACAATATTTTTTTTCTTCGAAGGTGAGTTAGATTGCGTTGACAACCCTGTGAACTTGCTCTATAGTGCTGTGCTGATTTCGGAAACCAAATTGGTAATCTGGTATAATATGCCGTTCTTCTAGTACTGGTTTCAGTTTCCTTAGCAACAATTTTTCAAAAAGCTTTGATATCGTGGAAAGCATGCTTATTGGACGATAGGATGAGATTTGTGTCTTATCTTTTCCAGCCTTATGTAACATTGTTATTTGCGATATCTTCCACTTTGAGGAATGTATCCAGTTCGCATGATTGCGTTGAGGATGTACATTATTAGTTTAATGCATTTGTCTGGTAATCGTTTAACCATTTTCCCGGTAATAAGATCATGTCCTGGTGCTTTTTTCGGACTTATGCCGTTTTTTATTGTGCTCTTAACTTAACCCTCCACTTGAACTTTATAGGTTTAAAATTTGGATCATTCACCGTTTGGTTCGGTAGCATGTAGTTGTTCATGTGGTGAGAATACGCTTTTTAGATGAACAGCGAAAGCATTGACTTTTTCTTCATCACTTCTTGCCCAGTTGCCACTTGGCAGTCTAATGGGTGAACACGAGTTTGCCGGCCTCTTAAAACTTTTAGTAGCTTTCCACAAGAAATAGTCTGTTCTCTCTGTTTTCTTCTTCCCTCAGAGTTACTTTCAGAGATTTAATTGCTCAATTTAATTTCCATTTTAATATCGGCGATCTTTGCTGCTGCCACTGCCGTCGAATTTTTCGCTTTTCTTGTATTAGTTCTTGGATGTTTTTAGGAAGTTTATTAACTTTTTCAAAAACACTGATGTTAGGTGTTGCTTTTTTGCTGCTACTTCCAGTAGATCTCTAAGATAGGCTTCTGCTGCATCAATATTTGATGGTGTGCTAAGAGGAATATCCAGTAGGCAATTCTCTTCAATTTGTCTACTGTATTGATCCCATTTAGTTTTTTTATTTGTCAGGCGTTTCAGTGCTTCAGGGCATCAGTACTCACTGTTACAATTACTGGTCAATGATCGGATGATAAATCGTAACAATCTGTTGCCATAGCATTTGTACGTGCAATGCCTTTAGTTATAGAGAAGTCTATTAGATCAGGAATTTTCTTTTTATCCGTAGGCTAATATGTTGGATGTCCCGCTGATAGATAATCCAAACAAAGTTCATCCATTGCTTCATAGAGTTGCTTTCCTTTCTTGAAATCTTGAACTCCATTGAGTATGTTTTGCATTATAACCACCTCCCGCAATGAATTTATTGCCTAGATGGTTAAAATAATCTAAGAATTGCTTCTTTTTTATTGCGTGTTTCGGTGGGCAATAGAATGATGATATTACACAGTTTCCAGACCACTCCTCCAGGCAGATATTTGTCGCTTGGATATGATCTTTGTCATATTTTTCAAGTTCAAAGTGTTTTAGTCTTCTTTTAATCGACACGTACCACCATGTGCTTTACCATCAGGATGTTTAGTGTCGTATACTGAATTCCCTTTAATTTTGAAAAAGTTTTTTTTGGTGTTGTGTTTCTGATATCAACATTATGTCAATATTGTGCTCGATAAGGAATGCTTGCACCTCTGTTTTGTGTTGGGCAAGGCCGTTTGCATTCCATATGGCTATTTTAAGGAGAGTCATTTTTGGTTTTTCCCTACTAACTGCATCAATGTGTTCATATTTTGCATCATTATATCCATGGTTCTCTCCATCATTGACATGAAGCTTTGCATCATATCAGTAAGCTTGTTTAACGCAGTTGAGATGTTTCCTTCTTCATTAGTTTGAACTTTTGGGGATATGCCCTTAAGTATACTTGCATATGAAAAGTTTGGATGCACAGCACTATTGACAGTCGGCTTATGGTTTCTATTAGTATAAACTTCTTCTGGTTGCACTTCAATATTAGTTTGATGTAGCTTTAACATGCGTTGTTCAGCCCTTTGCTTAGGGTTGATTCTTTTTTTCAGGTCTATATATACTGGGCACCCTCTATAGTTTGCCGTATGATTTCCAGCGCAGTTACTACATCTTTTTGCAGACTCATCAGTTTTAGTTTAGTTGCATTGTTTGGAACTATGAAGTTCACCATAAATAACACACACATCATTTAGCGTGCAGTAGGCTCTAGTGTGCCCGTATTCTTGACACTTTACACACTGTACTGGACCAGTTTTTTTTTTAGGTTCTTCGACAGTGATGCGACGATGCAGTAGATATCTCAAGTTATATATTCTATGCTCCCCTTTAACTGTATTGTTATCAGTTTCTAATGTGGCAACTTATTTCGATTGATGATGTTGGTTATTGCTTTTGCAAAGAAGCCTTAAGCAGCGAGCGCAGCATGAATATCGTTAGTGTCCACGTAACTATCGATTCCTTTTATTATAACGACTAAACCTTTTTGGCTTTTTAGTTGATATGTATAGAATCGCTTACCAGCCTTATCAAAATGGTTGATTAGCGTTCTGTAAGCATCAATGTTTAGTGGTTGAATTTTAGTTTCTTTAATGTTTCCACTTTTAATCGAAGAAACATAAAAGTTACCCTCCTAATAAGTCTCTATTTGATTTTTCTTTCAAATAGATTGGTGGCGGTTTTTCAGTTTTCACCTTGTTTTCTGTAGGTGGATCTTTAGAAGTCTCGTTAGTTTGCAAGACAGAAAAACGGTTTTCATGAAGTAACTCAACACTGGCCACTCTACTAAATTTGTTTACACTAGCACTTGTCTCTGATCTCGGGCTTCTTTTTCTTTTCGTTTATTTGAGTTTTTGTTCGCAGTGACCTACATCACTTTTTGTATTATTGTTTTTTGTCAACGATGCACTATCAATTACATTTATGTTCGTTGCACTTTGTTCAATTGTATTAACTTTGTTTTCACTTTGTAAAGAGGAATTTGCTGTTGAAGCAATTTTTTGCTCGAGCACTTTTTGTTGTGTTATTGGGCGATACGATATTCGACCGATTTTTCCTATATCTAACGATGACGTAGTGATATTTATTAAATCACCAGTGGACATAGTCCGCTGTTGTACTGGTGGTGGTGGCGCGATAATAATTCACACGGAACTATTTTATTTAATCAATTTTAATTATATTTTTTAATGTTTACTTGACGGTAGTCAAATTGCGAACGAAATCCTAACGTTTTAGATAAAAGTTTGTCTGTTTAACATGTAGAAGATTTTGTGGTTCCTGAATAACTTGTACAAAATCAAACTTCTTCTGGAACATCGATATTAATCATTAAGTAAAATATATATAATTTTTAAATTAAAAATGATCTTTTTATTTATAATTTCGGTTTTTTCAATTTTTTTTTTTACTTTTTTATTTTTATATTTGATTAAATTTTGTTGTATTTATAATTAATTATTATAATATATAGATATATTGTGTATTTTTTTTTTGTTTATTTTCTTTTTTTTTTTAATTTTTAATATTAAATTAAAATATAATAAAATACTGATTTTTTTGCTTTTAATTATAATTAATAAATCATATATAATAAAAATAAAATAACATAAGAAATGATATATATATATATATATATATATATATATATATATATATATATATATATATATATATATATATATATATATATATATATATATATATATACTTATATATTAATTTTTACTTTAAAAGAGATTTTTAGAGATGTATTGAATTAAATTTAAGTGGTAAGTTTTTTTTTAATTAATTAAAAATAAAAATTTAAATCAGTCTAATTAATTATGTTTTTGTATTATTTTTATTTATTTTTATAATATTATTTAATAATTTTATGTTTGTAATTCCCCATTCTCGCGGAAAATATATAAAATAATAAAACAAATGTATAAAAAACTTCTTTTTTTTTTCCTTTTTTTTATGTTTATTTCATTTTATATTTAGGCCTATTTATCTCTTCTTTTTGTTTTTCAACTAATTATAATTAAATATTCTAACTAAAAACTATTCTTAGATTTATATATATATATATATATATATATATATATATATATATATATATATGTATATATATATATATATATATATATATAATTTATTGAATGAGGAATTATTTATGTAACCTTATAAAATTTTCTTCTTTAGGTTTTTTGTTAATTAATTATAAGATATTTATTTTATTTTATATATTTACACAAACAAGATAAAAAAATTAAGAACAAATAAAAGAAAATCTTAATTTATATATTATATATATTTATATATATATATATATATATATATATATATATATATATATATATATATATATATATATATATATATATATATATATATATATATATATATATAAATATATATATATATATATATATATATATATATATATATATATATATATATATATATATATATATATATATATATGTATATATATATATATAATAGTAATGTTTTATTTTGGTAAATATTTTTATTAAATTAATATTATTATTTTTTTATGATTTATTTTTTGTTTTTAAATAATTTAATTTAAATAGAAATATTACTATTAGGCACACCAGAATAATTATTTTTTTATACTTTTAAGGGAAATTTATTGTAAATTTTTGCGTGCAAACAGATATTCTTTTTTTTATTATTTATTTTGTTAGTTAAATTTAGAATTTAAATAATAAATTTATTTATTATATATTTAAAATATTTACATGAATAAATTTAATTGTATATATATATATATATATATATATATATATATATATATATATATATATATATATATATAAATATATATATATATATATATATATATATATATATATATATATATATATATATATATATATATATATATATATATATATATATATATATATATATACATATATAGTCAAAATAGGTTCACTATCAAATTGTTTTAGTAAAACAAATTTAAAAAATCGGTCAATTTGAAAACAGCTATGCATATAAATTCAACAATTTTAAAATATTTCTATTATAAAATTAAAAAAATAAAAATCTATTTCAAGATTAATAAAGCAAAATTCCTCTAATAAAATTTTTCCAACTCCAATTTTGCCAATATTTAAACCGAAACTTCGAAACTAATTTGAGAATTTTTCAATTTATTATGGTCTGCGGGCCAAATCCAAGGTAAATCGTAAATCTCCAAAACGGCTTAAAGGGAGAAGTTATTTGTTTTACGGGTTAAATCAACTGGTATATAGGTAACAAAACAAAATAGCAAATGCGTATGATCGATTTAATTTGTTGATAAAAATAAATAAATAAATTATATTTATTTAAATAAAAGAAGTACATTTTTTTTTGTTTAACCATATTTTGCGATAAGTAATGACCGGTAACGTTTGATTTAAAAAAACAAAACATTTAATTCTCCTTTTTAATGGTAAATGAATTTACCTAACTACTGTTAAAAAAGCATTTACTTTTGATTTGGCCCGCAGCCACATTGAAATATTGAGACGATTTGATGAAGAGAACTGCTACTCAAAGTCGGTAGAAAGATGTAAATTTAACATTTTTGGGTTTAAAGGCAGAGTTATTGTTTGGAAAACGCTTAATGTGCCAAAATATTAGGACAGAACTTGAAAGGGAATATATTTATAATAAACTACCTGAAGAGCTATGGTAATGTCTTTAAATTTAACTTTTATGTTTGCAATTTTTTATATTTTATTTTATTGAGCAAATCTGCCCTTCAAAAAATAAAAATAATAAAAAATAAATTACACATATCATTTGAGTCGATAAGGATCTGTTCTAGCATCAATCATATTCACTTAGTTGCAAATGGATGTGGCGAACAAAATAAAAATACCATGATCACGGGCAAGTTAGGCTTTTGAAAAGATGGTATGCGCCAAACAAATAATTATACTTCCTAACGAGTATAAGAAAGTTTTTGAAGAGCTTTCGAAATCGGAATTAAAATTTGTGGTGAAACCACCGTTAGGTTTACATTTCACATTTAACAAGTGTAAGCAATTTATACAGATCTTGGAGTTGGTATGACTTTTACTAAACAATGGCAAAAGTTCCGAAAACTATGATTCTTCCTACTAAACTGGAGGTTGGTGCCAAAATTAACGAAAATAAACTGGCGGATATCAATTAATTATAGGGAAAGCATTTTGGTCTGGACTGGCGAAATCAAGACCAACTTGAATTTTACAAAGCGCTCCTGGATAGTAATTCAGACAACATGTCGATGAGAGGCCTAAAAAAACTAAGATTAAAAAATACATCGTAACTTTCAAAAAATATTCTTTTCCGAATTATAATTCCAATTTTTTAATTAATTAAGATAAATTTGAATAATTTTTGGTCTTTAAGTCGCCCAAAAACCTCGTACAAATAAAAAAATACTGATTAAAAGTAAAATAAAATATTCATTATCGGTTTTATTGGTTTTCATCATTTTTCTAAAAACGACTTAACACAGATAAGTTTATGCTTTGATTCTAATCGACTTATTTACTGTATGAAATTGATTATTTTCTTTTAATTTTGTTATTTTATTAATAAAAATTTTCTACAGTTGTAAAATTTTTTTACACCAACACTATTCCACATAACCAATTTTAAAAATTTTTATTATTTAAAATTGAACCATTTTCGTTGTGACTATATATATATATATATATATTTATATATATATATATATATATATATATATATATATATATATATATATATATATATATAAATATATATATATATATATATTATATTATATATACGAGCCCATTTTCATATACATCAATTTCTGTAGGAAATAAATAGCCTTTCGTCGCAACAAATAGCTAATTTTTGGGATAAGAAACACGAAATTTATTTTGTGATAATTACAAAAGAAATGCTCATTAATTTAGGCATCATGCGAGCAAAATGATTTATGCCAACAACATTAATACCTAACACTTTAGAAATAACCACAGATGGTGCTGCAGTTTTGAAAAGAATACAAAGAAACACACGACAGCCACGTCAAGTAAGTTGTCAGCTCAACTAACGTAGCAATTAGATATGGTTTTTATGGTTTACATTACTCAAAATCCCAAATAAATGATAGCTTTCATAAATTAAAAACAATTTTGATAGAGCCATACTGATTTTTCGGCGTGACCTTGGTCTGCAAGTGGTAAGTTTCAATTTTATTGATACTTTTATGAAAATTATGTCACATCTTACATTCCATACTCCAAACAAAAGCTTTAAAGTACTTTAAATTATTTTCAGATAACAATGTCATCGTTCTGGGTTGGCCATCCAGCAGCACTAATTTATCACAGATCGAGACATTCTATAAGAATTAAACGGCAAACCATCTGAAACTCTTTTATTTTAAACCGACTGAAGGAAGTTATTGAAAGTTAAAATTTAATAAATTTGGATGCCTGCCTTAAGAGAATTTTGTTTCTTTTGTAACTACCATAATTATAGCAAAATAAAATAAATTAATTTTTGTATTACAATGTTGAATTTGAAGCAAAAAAAAAAAATATATATATATATATATAAACGGCGTTCGACAATAAATGTAATATATTGAAGGTTGTTATGATGGACTAAATTATAAGCAAATCGTATTACGAATTTTCAAAATACCGTTACTCTGTTCCAAATCGTCAAAGAAAAATATCATATCACTATTTTACCAATATTTAATAAATAAAAACCATGTTTGAACGATTTCATCCTTACCCTCTATGCAAAAAAACAGATCCTAACGGTAATTCTAACGGTAATTTACTTTCATGATAAAAATAAATGTATACTCATACTATTGCGCAATACTTGTGCCATTTTTTCTTTTTCTATCGACTCCCTAGTGACCGTTGAACGCACAACAATATAATATTGAGGATGAAATGCGACATCGAACCAAATGTGACAGTGATGATGGCGACGAGGAAACTCAACAAAACGTGGTACGGAAGATTATTTCTATGATAAAGACGATACAAAATTGTAAAAAAAGAACCAAATGCTGCTGTTTGTGTGTGTGTTAATGTGCGTTTTCGAGGTGAACCCAAGGAACAAAATTCTTCTATTCCTATTGAGGTATTTAATAAATTTTTTACACCAAACATTGTGTTCATCATCATCATCGAAACGAATCGATATGGAAAAGGTTCACTTCAAAAATGGAATGTGGCTAATCCCGACAAAAACCAACAAGTTTGGAAGGATGATCGAAAGCGAATTAGATTATTTTCATCTTATTTTGGATTTCACGACGATTTGGTTTCAATTTGCAGCTACGTACCATACAAGAATAAGTGTGTGAACTTAAACTTTAGCACTAATGTTCAAATGGTCACACATTTCACATCAAAGAGATCAACAAAAAGGTGGACCTTTGCTTTTTTCTGCATCATGTTGGATATTGCGGCATTGGCTGCATTTTAACATTTAGAAAGAAATCGATGCCAACAAAAGATCTTAAGCTAGACGAAGTTTCCTAGCCACTTTATGTAACACACTAGAAGTAGTGATTGGCGTTAGCGGTGCTGAAACATTCGAAAAGAAGAAGTGTTGTAAAATTTGTTTACAGGGAAGTGAAAAAACCGCCGCAAAACTAGTTTCTTTTGCACAATCGCGGTATGCCAACAGCAGTTTGTAATTAACATTAGCGTTAGTCAATGTGAAACTAGTAGTGTCTCATATACATGCGGCAGTGATGACTTTTTGGAGGAACTTCTAATCAACAACATATCCAAAAATATTACAAATGAAGTGGGAAATTCACTTTTAAATATTTTGAAGATATATCACCCAAATCTACCGACAAAAATAATTCTGAAATTATTCCAATGGGACTAGGAATTT
>OY744478.1:12279816-12362284 GCA_963556175.1 Tipula confusa | reverse complement strand
GTCGATTTTTAAATAATTAAAAACTTAAAAAAAAAATAAAAATCATTTATACAGAACAAAGGGAACTTATTTTTTTTTTGTTGCGAGCCACCGAATTTTTTTTACAACAACAGCTAATACATTAAGGATTTTAAATGTTCTTAATTATTTCAACGTTTCATTTATTTATTTTTATAACACACAAATTCAATAGTTCTTTTATAGTATAATTTCGATACAAGTTTTTAAATTAATTATTATTTATAAGTTAGAAACACTAAATTTTTTTTATGGATAAGTATGGCTTAAAAATTAATAACACAACGGCCATCTTGAGTATTTTCATTTATTTTCTTTTTTTTCTGTTGTGCGATGAAGAACACAAAAAAACATAATTTGTATAAAAAAATGAGAGAGTTGTATTTGTGTTTATAAAACGCTATATCCATCTCTTGTATTTTGTGTTGAACTAGAGATGTCGTTAGATGCAATGAACACCCTAAAGACCAAATAACATTTGAATTTAATTTTTTGAGTTTTTCGTCGGTACATAAACATTTCATCCAAAATGATAATAATAGCATATAATAATAAAAAATATGGTTTGTTCAGGTCATTGCTGGCACGCACCGTATCTAAAATTCGGCTCCATAGCTCGCATGACTCTTCTCGAATGACAATCGTCGAATGTCATCAACCATCTTTCATACTCATCCACCAGGAACCATCTCTCATGACAACTGCACTCAATTTTAAATACTCAATTTTAAATAATGAAAAATACTCAATGATAGGTTAGGTCCAACAAGAACGAGGCATCGACACATGTGGTCCATAGCTTTACCACAAAATTTTCTTCGAAGCGGTAGATATCTTTAACGCTCAAATTGCTGGATTCCGTTAGATCCGTTAGGAAATGAGCTCCAAAAAACTTGAGTCTGTTTTGAGACAAACAAATGAAGTAATGTTTCCTCTTCTTCTTCGTCCTTGCAACTTCGACAGTAATCATGAGAGAGGACGCCAAGTCTACTAGCATGCTTACCTATAAGACAGTGACCAGTAATGACACCCACGATTGTGCTAATGTTACACCTTTGCATAGACATTAACTGGTACGACTATTTTAAGTCTAGATAAGGCCAAATCTGCCTGATAATTACACAAGAGGTACAATTTGCCCTTCTGTTTTTTGTAATTTTATAAGCTTCTACTTTAAGGAGCAGTTTGCACGTAGCACGTGGAACTCCAATGTCTATCTTGCATGGTAATAAGAGGCAAGTAGTTCATCAGCTTTTATATTCCCCGTGATATTGAAATGCCCTGGCACCCAAATAAGATGGATGTTGAACTGTTCAGTTATCTCATTAAGAGATTAAAGACAGTTCCGGACTATACTTTCGACTTGATATAGCCTGATTGTAGAACTTTAATTGCAGCCTGACTGTTCGTAAAAATTCGAATATTTCTCGCTGATATTCCATGATATTTCATCCAGTCTATGGCTTCCTTCATTGGTATAAGCTCTGCCTGAAAAATACTGCAATGATCAGAGAGGCGGAAAGAGAGGTTTACATTTAGTTCTTCGCAGAAAACTCCACCACCGACCTTTCCATCAATTTTCGATTCATCTGTAAATAAGTTAATAAAACCTGACTTTGAAACTGTTCTATTCACCCAGGCCTCTCTGGAAGAAATATCAGCTAAAAATTTAACTTCAAGGTATGATGTCGAGATGGTATAGTCAATACATTTGGGAATTTCTTTGTTCGTAAGAATAGACGAGTGTCCCATAATGTTACAGCACCACAAAGAAATAGATTTACGCCTTATAGCTGTACTTGCAGCTCCTTATTTGGTCAGGATATCCAGAGGAATGTGATGAAAGAGAATCTCCAGTGCTTGAGTAGGAGTGCTTCTAAGTGCACCACTAATACACAAGACAGCAGTTCTTTGCACTTTCATCAACAATTTTTAGTTCGTCACTGTACTTAAAGCAGGCCACCAAACCGTGACTTCATGCATTAGAATTGGTCTAACTACAGAGGTGTAAGGCTAGTGTATAATATGGGGCTTAAGCCCCTATCCTTTACCAATGGCATTTTTACAAGAGTAGAGTGCTATAGTAGCTTTTTTTACTCTTTCCATAATATTTGGCTTCCAGCTTAGTTTGTTGTCCAAGATAAGATCTAAGAATTTCACTTTGTTTGCAATGTTAAAAAAAACTCCATTAAGAGTTGGAGGGTCGAAAATAGAAAGTTTATACTTCCTGGAAAAAAGAACCACTTCAGTCTTCAGTGGATTAACACTGAGACTATAGCTATTGGTCCATTGAGTTAGAATGCCAAGAGCATTCTGCATAACATCTCTTAGGATACAAGGATGTTTACCAAAAGTGCCAATAGCAACATCATCCGCATAAGCCACCACTTTGAAGCCAGCCCATTCCAGGTTTAATAATAAGTCATTTATGACCAAGTTCCATAGAAGGGGGGATAATACACCGCCTTACGGAGTACCGCTACTTACAAATTTACGGATGGATGATCCACCCAGATTCGCTATTATGACCCTGCCTTTGAACATTTGATCAATCCAGCTTCTAAGTGCCCCATCCACCCCCAAACTTGAAAGTGCTTGTGTGATCGCCTCTGGTTTGACATTATTAAAGGCACCATCAATATCACAAAAGGTCACCAAAGAGAATTCCTTATATACAAGAGACTTCTCTATAGGACATAATAGGAAATGGAGAGCAGTTTCTACCGATTTCCCTTTACAATAAACGCTGAGACGTTGACAGCCGTTCAGGCTCGACTGATTACTCCAGCCGATTTTTTTGGAATATGACAAAGTTCGAGACTACTTTTAAAAATCACCTCAACCTAAGCAACAATTAGGTCAGCGGTTTTCTGAAAATCGGCAGGAATAATGCCGTCCAGACCTGCAGACTTGTAAGGCTTGAAACTGTTAACTGCCAATAAGATATTTCTCCTACTGACAATTTTCCCCGGAAAACTAGTTGTCTTATTAGCCTTTGGCAAAATAGGGGGAGAATCAGAACAACCCGGAAAATGAGTTTCCAAAAGAAGCTCCAAGGATTCCTTACCCGTTATAGTCCATTAGCCATCTGATCGATGAAGATGACTTGGAATGTCAGGACAATTTGATAAAATCTTACGTAGCCTAGCTGCTTTAGAAGACTTCTGTATTTTATCACAAAAGAGTCTCTAGGAGTTGCTTTTGGTACTTCTTAGTTCATATTTATACGCTTTAAGGACCTCCTTGCAGGAGTCTCAGTCCATATCAGTCCTATTTTCTTTGCGATCTTGAAGAGCCGCTTGCATTTTAAGCGTGTTACTTGTAGTTTCTTCAATCACCATGGTGGACGAGGTTTACCCTTAGCTCTACTTAGAGGACATGAACTAGAGATAGCTTTATTAAAAGCATCCGACAACTGATCTATTATATCATTCAACTCCCGTGTTGATTCCGGAGATTTAGGGACGACTGATGGTATAGAGTTACTTAAATCCGTCCTGGAAGTATCCCAATTGGAAAGTATCCCTTCGGTTTCTAAAGGCTGGAGTTTTAGAAATACTCAATGATACTACCATCTAAACTCCATATCACGAGCTTGATCCTCGATTGGGCGCATAAAACCAATTTGCATGGAGGTGTGGATTTAACTCTTGCTTTTATAAGAAAGCAATTTTGGATTCGTTAAGCTACAAAATAATATAATCGCCACTGTCTCAAGTGCTTCAGAATTAATGCTTATAATTCTGAAGCAACTTCGGTTGTGCTACGTTCACGTTTCATCATGTTTAAAGGGAACTCATTAAAAGTATAAATAAAAACGGTATTTTGGGTACTAAGGAAACCTGTCAACTACACCTTTTTGTGATTATACTTTGTTGTTTTTTTTTTTGTGATGTTTCATAATATTCCATAGACTGACATTTCTAATTTTATACGCAAATGTTGTAAATTTTTTGTATATTGTTGTTTTATTGTTTTTTAAATTTATTAAGTTATTTTAGTTATATTTATCTAATTTAATATTTGATTCGAAATTTTAACAAAACGCCATATAATTGCAATATTATAATAATAAACGTTAAGTTGGGAAAGAGTAAAGTAAAAAAAAAAAAATAATGGATGTAGTGTATGAAAATTAAGTCCAAGGCTTAAAAAAACTGTGAAAAATAATTTCTTCTAAGTTTTATCCAATATATATATACTCTTTTGATAATAAATATAATCATTGAGTCATAAAAGTTATATATATATATATATATATATATATATATATATATATATATATATATATATATATATATATATATATATATATATATATGTATATATATATATGTACAAACTTTAAAATGGGGAACTGCTTAAAGAGGTCCTCGGCCGATGATATCTCATTGTTACGTGGCAATGAGATTGGAGGACGTGACTCATCTGATCAATTAAATCCAATTCCATACTCTGTATGCTATCACTAAACAAAGAAAATTTTAATTACTTAATTGGCTTATAGGGTCTCTTAATTCAAATAAATTCTTTGAAAATCGTTGAATTTTGAATGGTTTTGATTGAATTAAGGGCACCTATATAAATTCTAATAATTTATGTAATTGATAACTTTTCTTTTTCTCTTTTTATTAAAAAAAAAAAAAATAGGAAATGTTAAATCAACCAGAATTTTATACATCATCATCATCGTCATCGATAAGCAATCAACCGCAAATGACAATCACAGCAACGTTAACTGGTGGCGTTTTAATAACATCATCGCAATCAAATTTATCACCGTTACCGTTAAACCTTCAACAACAACAGAACTTAACGCTATCGAATCAACCGTCACAATCGCAGCTAATTAGTGAAGAGGAACAAATACGAATCGCAAAACGTATTGGCCTTATACGACATTTACCGATGGGTAAATATGATGGCTGTAAAAAATCTAGGGAATGTGTTATATGCATGATGGAATTTGTAATGGATGATACATTACGGTATCTGCCATGTATGCACACATATCATGTGCAATGTATAGATGATTGGCTCATGCGAAGCTTAACATGTCCCAGCTGCATGGAACCGGTAGATGCTGCGCTATTAACTAGCTACGAAACGACATGAGATCCTGCGGAAATTTATTTTAATATTTTTTTTTAATAATGAATATTTAACTGTCTGTATATTTTTTGTGGGGAATTTATATTATTATTATTATTATTATTATTATTATTGGTTTGTTATATTTGTGATAAAATTTAATCATAGTTTATTGCCGCCATATTCATGATATATCCACTACTACCATCCTCATTTACCTTTTATCGTCTCTAAGTTATGTAGTACGCCACAAATTTTATAATACAACGGCTCATCGGATATATATGTAGTCGATTTATATTATAACCAAGCTTATTTCTAGTCTTCAAAAAAATATTTCATATCCTTCCACTAAATTTTCATGAATGGCAATTAAGATTTTGTTAAACATATATTTTTTTTTTTATATATATATATTATTATCCTAAAAAGCTACACAAAAATGTAAACTAAGCAACTATTTGTCATATTAAAACTTTATTTATATTTATATATATATATATATATATATATATATATATATATATATATATATATATATATATATATATATATATATATATATATATATATATATATATATATATATATATATATATATATATATATATATATATATATATATATATATATATATACATATATATATATATATATATATATATATATATATATATATATATATATATATATATATATATATATATATATAAAATATATATATATATATATATATATATATATATATATATATATATATATATATATTGATTTTTTTAGCTGAAACTTTCAAATATCTCGGAAAAAAAGCACTACAAAAAAAATGTACAATATCAAAATTTAATCATTCAAAGGGGGAGATACATTAGTTCTAAAACTAATACCCCCTCCCCTTCTTGTAGGTGGGGCGCGAGGTAACTTTGAAATAAAAATAGGAACCCCTATTTTGTATTGCAGATTCGGATTCTTCGGCTAAAAATAAGTAAGGAGGTTAATTAATTTTGGCTAAAAACGGCTAACCGGAAGTAGCTGCTTCCTTAGGGAGTTTTTCGAGTTTTGTAGATATTTCAAAAAGTAGAGCATTCATGAGAAAACTTAAGTGCAAAAATGTTGTATTAAAAAAAAAAATAAAAATTAGGCCATTTCCGGTTAGCCGATTTCCGCCAAAGTTAACTTCCCTACGTACTTAATTTTAGTCGGAGAATCCGAATCTGTAATAAATTTCCTAGTTACCCCCCGCACCACCTTCAGAGAGGGGAAGGGTGTACTAATTTTAGCACTAATGTATGATCCCTTCGGAATGATTAAATTTTAATCTTGTACATTTTTTTCGTAGAGTGCTTATTTTCCGAGATATTTGAAAGTTTCAGTTTAAAAAAACACCTGGATATATATATATATATATATATATATATATATATATATATATATATATATATATATATATATATATATATATATATATATATATATATATATATATATATATCAAAACTATAATTATTATTTCTTTTATTTTTGTTGGATAAGTTATTTAGAATTACCAAAGTTATAAATTTAGTTCATAATAACCCAATTTGCTAATTACAAATCTTATAAAATTTGAAAACATTGAATAAGCTTAACTGTAAGTTAAGCTACTATTCAATCGCAATCTGACATTTCTAAATCGTTCTTTGCGACAATTTTATTTCTCGTTAATCCTTTGAAATGGTGTATCCAGTATTTATCTATACAATCTGCTATATCCAGTCGAGAAATGCTAATGTTTCTGTAGACCTATTTCTGAATATTACAGTACATGATTTTAAATAAGAATATTTTCGAATTCGTATTCAGAAATATGTCTAAAAATAACAAAATATTGCTCAATATTTGTATTGAAAAGGCAGGCGAGTTTAAATCGTTAGGAAATGTTTTTTTGGTTATGAAATTCACTATAAATTAGTGTGAGGATTTTGATTTAAAGAACTAGACGATGATTCGTTAATATAATAAGTTATATTTGCCTAGTACTATAGTCAAATAGTTTTAAAATTATTGAGGCACTTTCGATTGACATGAATCAACAGAATTAAAATTCAGTTACTATTTATATAATTTAGTTGCTATTTTGATAATTGAGCTACTGGAGTGATTTGGGTGTTCGAATGGTATTTATCACTTCAGATAATTGTCAAAAATAAAACATTTTAAATTTGGCTTTTGTTTACTACAGCGGGAATGAAAATAAAAAATAAATACATGCATATATTAAAATCATTAGAACTTGCTATATAATAGAAAAAATATACATTATGTATATATATATATATATATATATATATATATATATATATATATATATATATATATATATATATATATATATATATATATATATATATATATATATATATATATAAATATTTTAATTTTCAAAAATTGAACGCGAAACAGGAAAAAATTCGAAAAAATAAAAACAACAATCTGTGTGAATTAACTTCACGAGCAAAATACACATTCAGTTAATTCAGTTGCTCAATTTTTTTAACTGAATTGACAGGTCCGAATCGAACAGTCAAATCACTTCAGTTAATTTTGTTTATTCATGTCAATCGAAAGCGCCTCAAAGATCGAATGTTGTGACCCTGTCTGCAAATTCATCGTATTCAACTTTTGTTAAATAGCAATTCTGTTTCTGTTTCAAATTTTTTTCTGTTCCTAAAATTATAGTCATAAAATTTAAACAGTGCCTTATTCAATTTTGTGTTTACGATTTATTTCATTTTATAGGTTTAAATTTGATTTTAAGTTGAAAATTAAGATACAAGCAAATATAAAAATTTAAAATTTATACCAAAATTCGAAAAACAAAGCAATATCTAACTAAAATTTGTATCATCTGTATCAAGACGGGAGTTTTAAGTGTGTAATGTTATGGGCTACCATACAATAAATAAATATTACCGTAGACATGTGTTTGTTATTTATATGTTGGCTATTGTTTGGGCTTTTCATGGGTTGATGCACATCCAACTCTGTTGAAGCACAGATTTATTATACAGATGGCTTTTTGCATTGTTAAGGTTTGATCAAAATTCGATGATAATTGCGCCAATTGTAGTGAGAAAATTACGTACTGCAATCGAGGAGCCCACCTAAATTATTTAACTAAATGATGAAACAAACCATTAACATTTTTATATGGTTATCTACTTATAGTGCCATCTGTTGAAAATATCTTTCAATTTATAGAATAAAATTTTGCTTTTACACAAAAACCTCTTTACTACTAATATAGAAGGTTTTGGTTTTACATAAAACATTCATAACGAGTTTTTTCTCGATCAATGAAATTATGTTTGCAATAGAAATGTGATTTTAATAATTATTTTTTTAAAACTCGGTTCAAATAAATTACAGACTGATATAAAATCGTTTAGTAGTAAATCTGCAATTTAATTCTAGTTTTCAGCTAGCCATAAAATTTAAAACTACCTTACAATGTCCATAGAATAGTTTTAATTTTTTTTTAATTTTTAAAATTTTATTTTTTTTTACAAATTATACAAAAATATTCGGTTGGCACAAAAATCTCTCTCACTGCCATAATTTTTATTTGATATTAAATATTTAGATGGAGCATTTAAAATTTCACTATTTTAAATAAATTCATTTTCACAACTATAGAACATTTTATTTTTATTTTAATCTTGCACGCTTATTCCACAAAATACCGCAATGAACTTTCTTGTAGAGGGACATCTAAGATACAAGTTTTCGGATATGTCAGATAAATCATCGAAATTACAAATACTAGATTCTCACTTCTTGAATCTTCATTAAATCTGGAAATTAAAATAAATATTAAGAATAATAATGAACCTAGACGACTGTCTTGCGGAACCCTTCGATGGTACTTCAAACTCACCCGAAAAACATTTACCGAATTTACCTTGTTGTTTATGGTTACAAATGTAGGCTTTCATCCACAACAACAAGTTTGAGTGAAGCTTTCTTGAAGTCTGTGAACACTACATCAACCTGCAACACAGTCTCAATTAAATGTATTCAAAATGTACAAATTCAAGGAGATTGGACGAAGCAGAACGACCGGGGAAACCATGCTTATGTGGGTTAAGAATCCTACAAAACTCCATGGTCATAATATCGCGAAACATACATTTAAATATTTTCGGAGTAGCAGACTGTCTGTTTTCAATTTAATAGCTCCGAAATGTCCAATACATTGAGAGAAGTTATACATCTGATGAGAGTTGGCCGAGTTTGTCGAAGACAAGAAATTAGAGGAAAACAAATTTTAATCCGGGGATATTCTACAGTTACTGTCTCTTGGAATTATTCAAAGATCAAAACTGTTTAGGAATAACATATAACATCAAATAATGAAAGTTTTAATACAGAATATCGAGTTCTTATACAAGTAGTTCTGTTATGAAGAAAATTAAACATGCGTTTCATATTAAATAGTGGATTTGTTTTATTTGAATAATATTAAACGCATATAAGAACTCGAAATTCTGTATTAGAACTCGAAATTCTGTATTAAAACTTTCATTATTTGATGTTATATCAGTTTTACGAATAAAAATATGACGGTAAATAACAAAAACATGTAATCTAAAATTTATTTTGTAAATTTCTCATAAGAATATGACATTTCTCGTATTGTGTATCAACATACAACTGATGTTCAACGGAAGAACTAATTGAAAAGTTGCAGTAAACTGTGGAGTAGAGAAACATCCGTTTCAATTATACTTAAAGGATTTTGTCGAAGAAATGAAACACATTTTAAATAATGCAATTAAAATAAATGGTTTCGAAGTGGAAACGTCCATTCGCTGCTTCATCTGTGATTCTCCAGAAAGAGCATTCATTAAAGGTAAAGTAATTATTTTTATCAAAAAATGTCAATAACTGTTTTGCGATATTTTCAAAATACAAGTTTTACCTTATTTATATGTAGGAATATTACAGAGGACGGCATATGAGTTTTCCGAGAATTAATTGTGCTTTAAGGACGAATGATAAGTTTCGCAACCAAACCGACGAAGACCACCATAAGGAAAGAACGCCTTTACTCGAGCTTCAATCAGTAAATCTAGTCGATGATTTTATAATAGCGGAACTAAATTTTCAGCAAATGATGTCATTAAACTGTCGAATTCATTGGAAGAATGCAATACAAGTATACCTACGGAACTCCACCGAGCTATTATGCGGTTTTATTATGCTCTTGCAAGGAATACTTTGAGTATCTCGATCTGGCTGATGTTTTTTAAAAGAAGTATATAGAGGGTTTCATTGACATATTTGGAATTGATGCCATTCAAAGTAATGTTCATAATTTATGTCACGTGGTTGCAGATGTTAAAAAAATAGGTGATTTAACAACTCTAACTGCTTATCCCTTTGAAAACTTCTTAGGGGTTTTGAAACATCTTCTACGACAAGGAAATCTACCACTAAAACAGCTTTCAAACCGAATTACCGAACTAGAAGCACTTAGCATCATCAAGGAACCAAATGGAATAATTTATCCGTGTATTCGACATCGGCAAAAGAATACTTATTTATACATAAATTCTGGAATAATGTTGCCGAATGAAAATGACAAAGATAAATGGTTTTTGCCACGAGAAAAGGGAATAGTGCAAATGATTAACGCAATTCCAAATTCAAACTATACATTTCAATAACAGGTGCCAGTATCAAAAGAAAATATAATTTTTTACCTTGCCATTTTCTTCTGAAAACATAAACATTTACTCTACTTTTGGTGAACGAAACAGCCAAAAAATATACAATTTAATTGAAATAAAATGTAAGCTGATTTCATTAAAATATAAAAATGCAATGGTTTTCATGCCACTGCTTCATACCTTGAACTTTATGAAATTTAATTAGAAAAAACGAGGTGGCTGTGTCGTCTGCACGGCCGTAGTGATACGTAAATATGTAGTGTGAGAAATGATAGACTGTATGGATTTATTAAAATCGGTTTATTTATTACTAGCAATCGCGCCATCGGCGGTGTACAACGATTAAGTATTGGTCGATGGTACGAGAAATACGATATGAAGGGCAAGGTCTCTGCGGTGATGTTCCTTTTTTGTTTTTTTTTTGAAATTTTTAAATTGGCTACTGTTCTGTCATAGTCATAAAGAGTGGCATAGAGAACGATTCTTGTATTTCAGTGAAACTACACTGAAGATGTAAAGTGACATCTATTACTATTAATATGTACTACTTTATATTGTTGCATTTCACACATATTTTTATGTAATCCGCCTCAATGTATGCATTATTGTAATACCAACTTTTATTGGAAAACAAATAATTGCAATAATTAGGCAATTAGAGAGACATTTAGACTGTATAATTTGAAATTTATGTTTTTTTTTCTTAATTATAATTAATGTGGATATTAATTATTTTAATTTTAATTTAATTAAATTGCACTGTTTTTTACACAAATTTTGACACCAAAATTCTCTCGCTAGCATGTTAAATCGTTCTAATCAGAGGTTCGCGGCGCGCCCTCCCCCGCCTCCTGTTGACCACAATGTGGAAATATAAAGAATGATGCATCGAGATTAAAAATGAACCTACGCAATGATAAATTTAGAATGAAGTATTACCTTATTAAGTATTAATGAGTAGTCTCCATGCAAACAAGGATAAATTCATTCGATTTTCTGAACATGCTAGCCTTAGTTCTGAGTTTAAAAACGTTATCACGTTAAAACCATACCATCGTAAGAGCTAAGTGTATTAAAATGCAGAACTGGTTTCTACAAAATATGAATATTATGATCGAGTAATGTACACCATTATGTTAAAAGTTTATACACTTGTACACGATATAATGTCATAAACTTTATTGCGTATCATAAACTTTATCCCGACTATGTAAAGAAAAAAAAGAAATAGAATTAGTTGGTAGTCGGAAACATCACTGTGCGGATGTATTTGAGTGAAATTAAAACCAATAAAATAAAAAATTAAAAATGGCCGGAATCATTTTTTTTAATTTGGCATATGACTAATTTCAAAAGAGGGATTATAATTTCGGAGAATAATCAGTGAAAGTTCGTTTATTTTGTAGAAATAATCGTATAAAATGCCAAGAATTAACGAAACTGATTCTGAAACACTGGTAGCACTCAAAAGTATACAAGCAGATTTTTTGATTATTTTTACTGATGATATACTGCAGTGTCCGCTCCGTTTCCATTTGACTTGCTCCCGTGAGATTTTGAATAATTCACTTCTGACTTGCATTGATAAGGCAATTTAATGGGACATAATCTAATAGGCTAGAATTTTATTCAATTCAAAAAACCAAGTCAATATTTAAATTTCATAAGATGCTGTAATTTGTATTTTACTCCATCAGAAGTCCTTAAACCATATATAAGGCTTATTTAGGCCCATTATGGAATTTAACTCGTTTAACTTATAGGTGGAGCTCTAAAATCCCGCGTTTTCATGGTCTCGATAGAATTTAAAATTGACCTGTTTATAAGTATGATAAACTAAAAAAATATTGCATTATCTATCGACTCATTAGAGCACAAAAGCAAAGTAGGTGCTTTATTGCTATTTTACAAATATTATTTTGGTCACTGTTCTTCCGAAATTAAATCTCTAATATCAGTGGCATTTGCCAGCAAAGCTACCAATTAATTTTACCAATAGTAGAACAAACCATTTCAAATCGTCTAATCATTCCCTAGAGTTACCTTTATTTAGAATCAAATAGATTCGTCGATCTATCAGACAATAATATTATATATATATATATATATATATATATATATATATATATATATATATATATATATATATATATATATATTTGCTGCCAGCTTTTACCATTTGGCGCTATTTTGTTTACGAACTTAAAAAAAATTGTCGCGCTATACTGTATCTTAGCCAATAAAACATGGGCTTACTAATGTCGAATTCTTTCGGGCCAAAAATTTTGACGTTAATTTGGTTTTCGTCATCTTTGCAGTCAAATTTGACGAAAATGTGAAAATGTACCTTTTTCTTCTAACTAACTGTATGTCAATTAAGAAATGTAAACAAATAAATTCGTCATTCGTGATTTTTTTGTTGTATTTAGATGTGGTAGGTTAGTAGTTATTGTTTTTTTATCATACAAATTTTTAAATTAATTGTTTAGCATAAATTAATTTCTTGTGATTTCTTTTTTCTCATTCTTTCTTTACCAACACAGTGACAAAACCAATGCCGTTACAAATTTTTATATTATTTTTTGGAAAATAAAAAAAAAAAAAATGTAACGGCATTGCACCTTTGACAATCTAATTTGAACTCTTCTCTAACTAACCCCAATCTACATGGAAACAAAATAATATTAGTTCATCCACCCTTTAGGCACGGCGTTACGTTTAGGTACAGTTCACGAATGCTTTGCAATACTAAACTGTTCGTAAACGCTACACAAACAGTACACTTTTAGTGAAATGAAACATTTAATCCACCTACTCACTATTTTTCGAACAATTACTAGTTTGAATTAAGATTAGAGCGTTAATTATTACAATGTTTGTCTTATTTATTTCAGATTTTATTAAAAATTTACAATATTAAAATATTACAAATTAATTAAAAAAATATATGAATATAATTTATTTTTTTTCGTTTCATTAATTTATGTCATTAACTCTAAAATCTTAGCCTCTTTGTCCAGTCTTTTTCTGTGAATTAAAATTAAAGAGAAATAAAATGAATTACTTAAGAAACACTTATAAATTTAATTTATATGAACTTACTGCCGGTAACAACTTTTTTGATTGCACTTCACATACTTCAACTGGATATAATCCATCTCTCAATTGGCAAACACATTCGCTTTGAATATCAAATCGTGTTAATTGATCGGCAATCGAACCGGACGCAACACTTATAAAACCTTTCTTTAATTGAGGTTTTAAATCGCCGAATGCCGTTAAACTGAATACAAATCCACCTGATTCGGTTACTAGCTCTGTGCCTAAAGTTTGATCATATTTCAAATGTTTACGAATATCGGCTGATCCATAATTTGTACGTTTCTTTGCTTCATTAATTTGGATTGCTACCTTATTATTAAAACCGATTATATCCTTTGATTTTTTAGCGTCTTTTGAATTGGTCACACTTTTTATTGGTGCTATCAAATGTAGTGATATTCCACTATCGCTCACTTCACCTTGTGTGAATAGAGCCGAAAGTATTTTGAAAATGTTGATTGTTTCTAATTCATCGTTACGCACTGTGATAATAGCTTTCATTGCAGTTGCTCGGAATGGATATTCGTTTGCTAATTGGAAAGCACGAGTATCAGCTGATAGTTCAAAGTCATCTAGTAATCCTAATTCATCGAATTGAGACATTTGATGTAATTTAAAGTTTTGTAATTTACCATTGAAGTCTAATTTGCCTTTGTCGGTGAAAAGATTAACATGTACTTTATATTTATTATAGCCGATTACTGTTAGCTTTAGATCAGTAACTTCACGTGCCTTAAAATCTTTGCGTAATTCTTGGATGAACGGTTGAATAAATTCGTTTATTGTTGTTGAGTTTTCTGTGTCGACAACAAGAACGACATCGGCTTGTTTTTGTGATACTTTAACACTGAAATGATCTCCAACTTCAGCATTATTTGTACATTTAGCGCACTGTGATGGTAGTGAAATTGGAATTTTATCTTCAACACATACGGTTCCATAGGCTAGTGCAATATTACAAGCAGCATCCACTTTATTTTCACTTGTTGCGATAGCATGTTGGCATGCTTCATAATAATTTGATTTATCAATGAAATAATTGCAGAAACGTAATGGTGAGTTGGAACCAAAGAATTCGTCACAAATACTGTCCGTTTGATGTCCAACATGAGCCGAATGATCTACAAAGCTAACACTTTCGCAGCTAGCTTTAAGTTTGTATGCATTACCAAATTCAGCATAATTTGTCGATATTTTATTGTTTGGGAGTTTAAAATCATCATAAGGTTCGCCATTTCCATTTCCTAATATGCCACGTACTTTGCCCAAATAGAAACCTGACACTACTATATGACATACACGTAAATCAGTTGAACATGTTATTTCAGCACCATACTTCGTATATACCGTTGTCGAATAATAATCCCGAAGGGCGTATATATCTCCAGTAAATAATGGTAAATCAGCTTTATTACCATTTAGTAGCACAACACCGGTATCTTGAAGTTCAACTTGATCAGTTTTATCAATCAATGTGATTGATTTTAGTGCGCCCTTACTGTATGTGCCCACAATACTGAAATTATTATTAACAAAATCTTGTGCCAATATGTATTGACATTTACCAGGGAATGTTAAATGTTGTCCATCAAATGTGAAAATATGTTGACCATCGGCGAGTAAACCGTACATATCGTATGGTGGTAAAATATCATCTGATTTTAAACCACGTGGCCGAACTACATTTAAAACATCACGAACTGATAGTAATTGTTCATCGTTTTTGATATAATTGTAGATCGATGATCGTACGCCACCACTGAATATTGCTAAGTTCTTGAAGTAATCGAATGAGACTGGTAATGGTTGATAGACACTGCCATATTTATTATCGAATACACCATATTCGTTTACATAGCTTGTTGTTTTACCGGTGATAACGGTAACAATTGCACGAATTGAATGTAACAAATCAGTATACAGTGATTTTATGATTTCAGTTTCATTCGGCAATTGATGACCGTTAGCATTGATTTTGGCTTCAACATACGATTTAAGATTTTCCAAAAATTTTTTCGCTTCATTCGTTGGTACACTTTCGATGAGCACACTGAATATAGTATCGCTTAATGTAATTGCAGACTCTTTCACCTTGTACTCTTCGACCAATTCAAAGAATGATTGTACGAATGAATCAATATTTGGATATGATTGAATATGGTTTAATACTACTTCGTATATGGCGGTTAGTTCTTTACGTATAATATCCGAATACTGAGTAATTGTTTGTGCAACACTTCGATAGAATTCTATTCCAACTTTTCCAAATTTATTTAGATCAGCTTCATATGTTTTGAGTAGATTAAATGCTTCTTTGACATAAACTCGGAACAATTGCGCAGACTCTTTATACAATTCGATTACTACGTTCGATATTTGTGTAACAAATGCTTCGAATGCCGGTTCGATTTCTTTGAAGAATATTTCGAAAATACTACTAGTTGATTTGAAAATTTGTTCGCTCACGGTATCATAGTATTGTGTAAAAATGATAATCAAATCTTCGATCACGCCAGCATATATTTCGATTAATTTTAATACACGTTGATAAATGTCATTCAATAATTTGTCCGAAAGTATTTCTTTTTTAATCAATTCGATTTCATTACTGAAATTTTCATTAACTCGGGCATACGATACAATTTCATTTTCAATTTTTGGATAATACTTTTCGGTTAAAAGATTGACCAGGCGCGTAACATGATTATTGATTGAAGTTTTGAATTTTTTAGCTTCTGGCTCGACAAGTTCTGTTAACCGATTTTCTAGTGCAGTTACACCTTCTTCGTTATAATTAAATGTTGATGTTAAGAAATTCTTATTGCCAAGTAATACTTTAACAAGAATTAATTCGGTTTGTTTGTTATCCGTGAGATCATAAAATTGGAAGCTAGCTTCTTTGTTTACCGCCCATAATCCTTTGTAACTATATAGATCCGTATTCTTTAATTCAACTTCGATTAATTGTAATCCATTTACTTTGAGATTTGCAACATATTTATATGGATAGCCTTGGTATTCAAGATTACCATTGGCCGACAATGTTAATTTTACTAAATCGTATTTTGCATTTATTGAGTATTTTTCGAAATTTAAATAATTGTTGTAGATTTCGAGTGATTTATCGTTGGCATTAATATAGCCCGTCATTATGATATCGTCGAACGACGAGTGAAGATCGTACGATACATGGAATGCCTTACGATCAAAGTCAATCGCAACCACATCATTGTAACGATAATCCAATTCAAGTCCTTTGCTGTATGCATTAAAATTGGATGTTAAATTAAAACCGGTTCCAATTGTTTCGGGATTATTTCTAAGATTTGCTGTTACTGTGATTTTATTTACTGCATCTTGGAACACGTCGTAGTCACCGTTGTATTCAAAATTATTTTTTGTGAAATCTAGATTATACGATTCTCGAATTACGAGTGGTTTTAATGATGAATAAATAATTTTTATTTCATCTTTACCAGAAATTTGATAATTTTGTCCACTTTGGATGGTTCCTTCGTATCCTAAATAATATTTATTATTTGGATTATTCTTTTTGTCCGTATACGCGGAAATACTAAAATCGTATTTGCCAAATACTGAATCAGCCGGATAGTCAAAAATCGATTCAACGGAAACAACACGTGTTGGAATTGTTAAAACTAAACCACTTTTCTTTGGATGGGCATACACATCGAATTTATATTCGAAATTGGCCGTCGTCAATGTAATATGAGACGTATGATTAATAACAAAACCAGTACTAATCGTTTCGGATTTAGCTTCGGCCGCTTGATTCAATCCAAATGCTTTTAAATCGATAAATACGGTTAAATCGTGACGTAAATTATTTAAATCTTTACGATCGAACAGTGATTTAAGATCAAATGAGAGACATTCAGTTTTAGTATGACAATATTTATCGTTGATAATTATTTCTTTGTCGGTAAATTTAAAACGACTTCTCAACTCATTTCTATTATTCGCATCGGAAAGAAGAGTTCTGAATTGAACCGAAAATCCATCTTCACCATCTCGTTCAAATTCGTAGAATTTACGTACAAATTCAAAGCTCAATTGACTTTGACGATCGTATAGTTTTATGGTACCAGTACCTTCGACAGCCATTTTAAATTTATCCTCTTTTAGAACAAAATCAGCTGCACCATTAACAATATTTTCGCCTTGTGATGTTATTTTGAATATGATCCCTTTGCCGGTGCTACCTGGTTTCGTATAGGTTTCAAATGCAATTTTGTTTAATTGCAACAGAGCGGAATCAACATTAGCCTTGATATAAAATTCATCGATCGTCGAGAAATTTATTTCGAAATCACCATCAAAATTAAACGATAAAAGATTAATGACTTTCGCTTCGGTTCGGTATTTACGATCAGCCAATTGCTTATATGCATAGTATACACGATAGTTATCATTTGGCGTTGTTAGATCGAAATCGAATTTCGAATTTGACGGATTGTAATTTTGTAATAATTTAAAGATGTACACCTTATCGTTATTAAATTTAAGTTTCGTAACGAACAATTCACTCTTGATATCGACATCAAATTGTAAATTCGAAACATCGGTAAATGGTGTAGTTATATGTCCTGTAATTGTAACATCATCATTGGCTATCGCTCGACTAACATCAAGATCGCCGTTTATTGATTTTCCATTGTCGTACTTAATGAAAAATTCGGAAAAACATTTTTCAACACTATCATTCTCATCATGTTGATATTTGTATGAACCAGAGATAGGTTGATTGTCTGGTACACTTAAATCAAATGTGGCAACACCTGATTTTGAGCCTAATTGCAAATTGGTTTTGAAACCTAGTTTATTTTTATCTAATTTTGAGTTAGCTTCAAAATTTAGTACATAGGCTTGAGAATCGGTTGCTGGAACTAAAATGGATCCTTTAGAGCTGAGACTTGATGATTTAATGGCTCCACTAGGTACATTTAAATACGAATCAAATTCATAGGTAACTGGAACGGCACGGTCACCAATGTGAAAGCTACCTTGAATACCAGCTGTCAATGCTTTACCATATGCAAATGATACTAATCCAGCCGTACTAGTTTTATCCACTTCACTGAGATCAATCGTTAGTCCAATGGTTTCAGGTACCAAACTGCCTTTTATCAATAATGTCGATTTAAATGCAATTGCCTTGTTCTGATTTGGCGATTTTCTAACTGAATTTTCAATAATTATTGTTTGTCTTTCCAAATTGTTATAGACAATCGAATGTGTAACATCAAATAGATCTTTGTTTAGATTACCCTCGTTCACTTTGCCATTGAATTTAAGTGTACGTGTTTTTTTATTTGGAAGACGTTCCTCTAATTTAATATCCATATTACCCGTGACTTGTTCACGTTTAGCAAAATTAACAACTCGATTAATTTCTCCAGTAAACGTATGCAAATCGGGTAAAATAAATGTAAATTTACCCGCAATTGTACCATCATCTAGTTCGCCTTTCTCCAAAATATCGAAATTAATCACATACTTTCCTAGATCACATTCAAACGTATTTTTGCTATCGACCGAATGACGATCGATTTTATTTTTTGTTGTATACGTAAATTTTTTGCTATTATCCTTTTCAAAATCATAGTAAAAGTCGACCACTGCATCGGCAACGGGGAGTGCAACATTAAATTTAATGTCCGATTTTAATTTTCGTTGGGCATTGACTATGTTAACTAAAATAAAACCATCACCTTTGCCGTTGACCGATTTAAATTCACTCTTTCCCGTTAATATTTCTCGAATGAAGAAATCGAATTTAAGAACATCCTGATTTGGTAGCTTATTGAATTTATAGTCGTATGTGGCAAAATCAGCTTTACCAATTGTTAATTTTGCTGTGGATAAGGTTGCCTTCGGTTGGCCAGCATAACTTAAAAATACACGATATTGATCTTGTTTCGGATCCAAAACTAAAATTCCTTCAACATCAAAATCTAATTCGTTTTCACTTATTGACGGTTTAAACGATAAATTTACTTCGGTCGATAGACCAGTCGAAATTGTGATTTTATTTTCGAATTTGTTACGACTACCCACATCATATTTTGAATTAAGTTTGGCTGTGTATTTGTTATATGTACCGGATGCTCCTAAATTATATGCGTGTGGTTTGCTTGGGAATACTTCTAAATCAAATGTTCCGCTTAGTTTTGTATTACCAAAACCAGCACCGGCCTCACCTATAAAACGATTTGGCGATGGCATCTCATATTTATATTGAGCTTGGGCCGGTAAAAATCCTACATATAATGTTACTTCGTTAAATTCTGGTGCAGAATCGGCCGGATTTATTTTTAACAATGATTTATACGAAACACGATTAGTTTTTGAATCAAAATCTTTTCCATATATAACTTCAAAATCGAATTTTCGTTCAGTATTGTCCGAAAGTATATTGAAAATTATTTTTCCATTTAATAAATCATCGAAATTTGTAGTTAGAGCGATATCGAAATTTAATACTGCGGGATTTGGTTTAAATTCAAGATGACTAACCAATTTTCCGGATTTTGATGCACGTGAAAATTGTAAATCAGTATTCACAATATTTTCAAACCATTCAATATATCCATCAATTTTGAATGGCTGTTGATCTCCGCCAGTCACATGAATTCGCTCGAATGTAAATTTCATACCTTGTGATGTCTCGAAAATTACTTTCCCGTCAACTTTGTAGCCAAATATATTATCGTATTCGCCACTACGTGTTTTTATGTAGACATTTGGTTGAAGTTCTTTTCTCTTATCATCTCCACTAATTAGAAATCCTATTTTACCAATTTGTTCATCTCGCGAATCACTGCTCTTTACATATAGGGAGAATTCATTGTCCTCGTGTAATAAACCAGCTTCAACAATATTTTTACCATAGGGTGGAAAATCTAAACCAGCCCGTATGTAATATGCTTCACCGTAGCTTAATTCTAATGCGAATTCAACTTTATTTGGTGTCGGTGCATTTGGACGTTCATATGAGAAAACAACTTTTTCAAGCTTTACTTCCGGTTTGTATACGGCAGCAAAATTATATTCATTGTCCACTTGAAGTGAAACCGAAAGCTTATTTTCACCATTTAATGGAAATGGAGCAACACCAATTATTCCTGGAATTGCCGCACTAACTTCAGTGCATAAAACGAGTCCGGTAAATGGTTGAAGTTGATCGAAACACCCTGTTAATTCTTTCCTATTAAATTAAAAAAAAAACCGTTAGTTCGGATAAAATTTAAAACTATCTAAATTACATACTTTTGTGATGAGAATTTTAAAGAAGTTTCTTTCGTTTCTTGCCCCTTATTTTGTTGGATGAACACGACTTTATGATCAAGTGAAAGTATTTCTTGTTTACTAAATGGAAATTTAACGTTCAAATTTAGTCCATGACCAGCATTAGTTGATGAAAATTCTAGATCGACCCCAGTCGATGTATGTACTGAGCCACTAACTTGTAGTCCAACATTTACAACAAATGCATCCAAAGTTAGTGATCCGGTAGCGAATATATTTGCGCTCGGTACGGCTTTAATTGAAAATTTAGAATTTTCAGGATTTTGCTTTATTGCTTCATAATCAGCTTGTGATCCTAATTCGATTCGAACAACGCTACTTCCTTGTGCTACCAGTTTTAACGGGAATCCAATCGACGTCGGATATGTTAAATCACCATCGAGGAAAAGTGCATGATTTTCGTATACCTGATGATAATTTTGTGCATCGAGTAAACATTTTCCAAATGCTGTGACAAATTCATCGATAAATTGTTGTGGTGTGCTAAGTGTGTGCTTGCCAAGTGACAAAAAGAACATTTCAGTACCGAACAATTTAAATGATAGATCAAGATCGATTCCACGGAATATATCTCGTCCTAAATCGACATTTTTACCAAAATTGATGGCGTCATCTTTAATTGCACGTCTTTGCCGATTACCTCCAGTATTCTTATGAAATGTGGCTGCTATTTTTTCAGAAATTTCTTTTGTCGATTGTGTATTAAAATAACCTTTTGGACCAAAGTAATTTTCCACAATATTATCAACATTTTCTTGTCGAACGTCAACCTCGAATACGTTGAACGATTGTCCGAATACATCACCAGTGAAATTAAATGATGCTGACCGTGGTAAATAAGATTTTTGCGAATATATAACATTTGTATCGAATATAGCTCCAACTCCTAGTGAATCGATGGCATACGAAAATTCACTATTGAATGAGTATTTTCGTGGATCACGAGGATACTTCTTCTCTAATTTAATATTTTTATATAATTTGCGTAGGGCTGATTTCGATGGATCAATTGAAGATCTTGACGATTGAATGTGTGTGATTAGGAACGATCCTACTTGATAAACTGGTTCATCGTTCAATAAAGTTTCTAATTGTTGTGCAAAATTTTCAGTTGGATGACTAGTAAGTGAGAGATATGCTTTAATACGGATTTCACTGTCTTCATTACGATCGTTCAAAAATGCTAACAAAGTTCGTTCAACGGCTGGATTATTATCAGCTGCTGCTAGTGCTTGAATTGCGGCTACACGTACTCGTGTTGATGATTTATCAGTGGTGCATGCTGTAACACGTTCAACGCCTGGACTTACTAAATAGTTTGTATTCCGTAATCCTTTTAGTACTGCTACCAATGTATCGGCTTGATTTCGATTATCTTCTTTACAGTTTGCAATTTTGCTTACAAATTTATCGGTAATTGATTTTATTTCGGCTGCACTGCATGAATGTTGATTACAGTATTTAGCGACTAAACTTCCTACTGTCAAATATGCTTCTTTCGGTGGATTACCATCAAGTAATTTATTTACTGAGTTCAATGCTTCTTTTGTCATCTTGCTAACCAAATTCAACGATAAATAAACCAATTTCAATTCTTGTTCGCTTAGCTCTCGTGACTTAACGAATTGTGCTAGTACTTCGACCGATTCACCTGTTCCAGTTCTAAATAAAGCATCGAAAAATATTTGACGGGTTAACAATTTTCGATCACTCACGGCACCAGATTTAACTTGTTGATATAGTGCTAATAGATCATTACGATTTGTAACACGGAAAATTCGAATAAGTTCCGTTAATTGTTTAGCTGCATTTGGGCCAACTTGATTTTCATAAGCCGATAAAACATTTTTAAGTGCTGTACGAGCATTATTTAGATTTGAGAATGAGGTTTGAGCTGGATTTTTAAAGAAAATCGATTCACTCGATGGATCGACAATTTTTGGTGATTGGCCTGCTCCAGATTGTGATAGTTTAATTGTTGTTGTTACTTTAGCACGTGCACCCGCTTCTCCAGCGGTTAGTGGTACAAAAATGTACTCCTCTTGCACAATTGCACTTTCTAAAACTCCATCTTTAATACGTTGTTCGCTACTGTAGTCACCATTTAGTAGTGGAGTTGATGTTACACCTGAGTGTTCATTTACTATACCGGTAATAAAGCCGCTCGCAAGAGTTTCACGATTTGAACATAAATTTAAGTTCCGCACTTTACTAACAATTGTTGTACCAGCGACTGTGTTTGTATTAAATGTTGTGGGACACGTTCCAAATACATCGGTTTCTTGACCACGTTCTTCAGCCGATTGAATAATCGATATAATTGCCCGTTTTATATTTAACGAGTAGTCGTTATCATTATTTTCGGCACAAATTTGTGGTGATAGTTCATCATTGGATAGTGTAAATCGAACTGGTTTTGTAAATTCTGGTCCCAAATTAGATTTTGTACCATCTGGGCTTACAACTTGAAGCCGTTGCAAGCGTAAAACATAACCACAATTTTGTTCGACAAATAATTGTAAAGAACCTTGCATTTTTAAACTGGTTTCTTGGGCATCATTACCAGTTAAATAAAACGAAACGGTACTATCAATACTATATGTGTACATACTACCTGGTACATAATTATATTTGCCGACTTTTGACGATGAGCAACCTTCCTCACATGATCCTGAAATTTAATAAAAAGATAAGTAATTTAATTAAGTTTTCTTATATGATTGTAACTATTTTGCATCATTGTTTCGAAAAACTACAACTACTATATAGAGAAGAACGGGGAGAGATGTAGAAGCGAATTTTCATCACTTGATTGCGATCTGATGGTTCCAGCCATCCGATACTAACGAAAATGGTTCATCTCATAGATCATAAACTCCAACGTAGGATTATAGATGTCGTCAGAATCGATCAAAATCAAGTATTGAAAAAATTTTTTTTTGGTTTTTATCGTCAGAGGGCATGGCTTTAAGTAAACTAAAATGTCATTTGGAAAATTATGCTAGAAAATCAGCCTATACATCGACGGGAAGAATTCAGTAGGATTTAAAACGTGTTCAGTATAACGGAAAAAGTAGTCCCTCAATTGGTCTACGATAATACATTCGAATCTAAATTTAAAGAAACTGAACGCTTACGAACCAGCGAAAATATCGCTTTAAACTCACTGTGGAACGAAAAGAAAAAGGTAGCCATATCTGATTCGATTTCCAGATTTAAAGGACTAGTGAATAATTGCCAGCCAAGGTGACTTGATGCAAAAAATTTGAAAGTAACAAGTGTTGGTAATGGTTCGTAGGAGATGCAGTAAGCGCTGACTGGATATATATATATATATATATATATATATATATATATATATATATATATATATATATATATATATAACTGGATCAATGGGATATCGCCAAAATTTAACAAGATCCCCGCTTATGTTTACCATGCGCGTTTGATCAAATAGCGTTTGAAAAAAGGGGAGACAATGTGTCTTAAGGTTATGCGTTGCTTTACAGTGAAAATGGCCTCTGCAATCTTGGTGTTGGATATTTTCTAGGGCTACAGGTAAAAAAGTATGTTTTGAATTTCAAAGCAACTGTTGCAAGATAAATGTATGTGTAAGCTGCATTTACGCAAGCGATTAGCCAACCTGTCAGTAGTTTGTATTCTTGCGCCCACATCTGATGTTACTCAAACAAAATATAAAGAATCATTTTAAAGAATTTAGATGGTCTGATGGAATCCATACCAGAGCATGAGTTTAGAATAGTGATTATGGTGACTTTATTGGATGGATTTATTTGGGGAGCGAGGGTGATCTCGCATCCTAAATTCGTAGGCGGTGATCATCAATTGGTCTCTGCAAAGTTACGATGGCAGTTTTCGTAAAAGTCAGGGATCTCAGGAAAATAAACGTTACGTTTAAACTTTGGTTATCGGTGCTGCCGATGCCACTCTAGGTATGCCGAAAACTAACCCCAAAAAGATTGGTTTGATAAGGAGTGGCGTCTTGCTGTCGATCAATAGACTATAGCTTGTAGAGAAGCGCGCATAAGTTTAACAATCACACGTAACTAAAAAGTGGTTCCAAGAGAAAATTTTAGCGAGTTTGTAGACGGAAAAAGCGAGAATGGTGGAATACTGAAGTCTTAAGAGGTCAATAACTCAGAAATGAGCGAATTTCTCGTAACTTATTTAATTGAGTCACCAGGCTGCACTCAATATTGAGTTTTACCCCAAATGCAGGCTTGCTTTGCAAAGAGAGCCCACTTTACGAGGAATTCACATTGGTTATGCAGAGACTAAAATAAAATCATTTCTCAAAATATTTTTTGGAAACATTTCGTGACGATTATCAGGAATTCTTGAATGTCCGGCAAGCCTATGACTCAATCTATCGGGATAGCTTATGGCCTTCATTGTGGTGTGAAAGTTGTACAAGATGTTGATCTGACTCGTTGTCATGTCTGGGTATAAGAATTGAAGCTTGACGGATGGCTGATGCCATTTGAAAGAAGAGTCATGCGGTTGATATATGGCCCAAAACGCGACTATGACGACACTATTTAACGAGTTCTATTCAACCACCAGATCAGGAATTTGATGAAAATTCCGGATGTCGTTCATGAAATGGCTCCTCGGGGTAGATAATGGCTTGTAATCTTCTGGTTGTCTAGGACATTATGAAGAGTAAGCTTGGTTGATATATGGAGGGGGATACTTTATGAAATTTATATTTTCGATCTTATTAGATTAGTGTGGCAAAGCAAAGTAATTTCCAATGAATGGAAAGTTACGTCTCCTTCAAAATCCATCAAAATTGGTCAGTACAAATCAAGTTTTTTCGCAGACGATGATTTTTTTGGAAATATTGCGAAACATTTCGTGACGTTTATCAGGAATTCTTGAATGTCCGGCAAGCCGATGACTCAATCTATCGGGATAGCTTAGGGCCTTCATTGTGGTGTCAAAGTTGTACAAGGTGTTGATCTGACTCGTTGTCATGTCTGAGTATAAGAATTGAAGCTTGACGGATGGCTGATGCCATTTGAAAGAAGAGGCATGCGGTTGATATATGGCCCTAAACGCGACTATGACGACACTATTTAACGAGTTCTGTTTAACCACCAGATCAGGAATTTGATGAAAATTCCGGATGTCGTTCATGAAATGGCTCCTTCATTGTGGTGTCAAAGTTGTACAAGATGTTGATCTGACTCGTTGTCATGTCTGGGTATAAGAATTGAAGCTTGACGGATGGCTGATGCCATTTGAAAGAAGAGTCATGCGGCTGATATATGGCCCAAAACGCGACTATGGCGACACTATTTAACGAGTTCTATTCAACCACCAGATCAGGAATTTGATGAAAATTCCGGATGTCGTTCATGAAATGGCTCCTCGGGGTAGAGAAGGGCTTGTATTCTTCTGGTTGTCTAGGACGTTATGAAGAGTAAGCTTGGTTGATATATGGAGGGGGATACTTTATGAAATTTATATTTTCGATCTTATTAGATTAGTGTGGCAAAGCAAAGTAATTCCCAATGAACGGAAAGTTACATCTCCTTCAAAATCCATCAAAATTGGTCAGTACAAATCAAGTTTTTTCGCAGACGATGATTTTTTTGGAAATATTGCGAAACATTTCGTGACGTTTATCAGGAATTCTTGAATTTCCGGCAAGCCGATGACTCAATCTATCGGGATAGCTTATGGCCTTCATTGTGGTGTCAAAGTTGTACAAGATGTTGATCTGACTCGTTGTCAGGTCTGGGTATAAGAATTGAAGCTTGACGTTGATATATGGCCCAAAACGCGACTATGACGACACTATTTAACGAGTTCTATTCAACCACCAGATCAGGAATTTGATGAAAATTCCGGATGTCGTTCATGAAATGGCTCCTCGGGGTAGATAATGGCTTGTAATCTTCTGGTTGTCTAGGACGTTATGAAGAGTAAGCTCGGGACGAAACCGTTGCCAGATTGTACGGGCCAGATTCAGTATGAGCCAGTCTGTAAAAACCGATTATATATATATATATATATATATATATATATATATATATATATATATATATATATATATATATATATAATTGAATGCATATAAATACTGAATAGATTAGCAAAATTGACTTCTTAAACTTGAACTTGAGGTTATGCTTGTTTAAAAACATGATAAACGTTATCATTAAATTATGAAATTATGTTATTATGGCACGTTAAAATTTAAATTATCAAAAATTGAATATATTACACAATAAATTATAATTAACTTTGGACTTTCGCGTACACTTCGATCATTTTGTTTAATATAATAATACATTTATATAATTAAAACAAACAAATCAATTTTTCAAAAAGGAAAAGTCAATTTTCATCAAACATTTTTATATAATGTAATAATAATAATAAAGAGATTCGTCCAAAAGTGTTATTACGATTTTCTCTCATTCTCTTCGATAATATGCCGCCGGGTCATTTTCATTTAGAACCCGTTTAATTTAAAAATCGAAAAAAATTTCCCACGAAAATTTAAAAAAAAAAAAAACAAAGTCGCACTACAAACGGAAATAGTTTATTAAATAATTTTCTCTACGTCTATATTGGTTTTTATTTCATTTTAAATTCAATAATTTTCGTTTTTTTTTTATTTTTTAAATTTATTATTTAATTATTTTGACATTAAAATAAAATTACCTGCACTTGCAGAACTAATTACTGCTAACACATAACATAGTAAAAATATTAGAGACCCTCGGGCCTTCATATTTTATTTTTGATTATAGTTACTATAAATTTAACACTGTCCACTAATTTTAACTGAAATAATTCAATTCACTTTAGTTCACCACAATTACACTGAAAACTATATGAATTTCCCTTTTATATAGTGTACTACACTTTAGAAGCACACTTAAAATGAATAATAAAAAAAAATGTGATGAACACCAAATTGGTGTGATGTGATGGATTTAAAAAGGAGAACTCAACTGAACACTGATCTGGTATGGTCTTATATAGCTTAGCTTACAAATTGTTATCAAATCGAAGAGAAAAAAAGAGAGAAAATAAATTATGGTGACATTATTTAAATATGTATATATTGAATATATAGCAGATCGAGGAGGTAAGGCAGATGAAATGTTATATTTAAGAGTGGGGATTTCGTTTATGATTTTTTGTACATATATATATATATATATATATATGTCGACACATGATATTATATTATGTTATTTGTCAATATAGATTCGAAAGGATGGAAAATACATAATGTTATCAGTAGACAAAATAAAAATTGATAACTATTTTTATTACTATTTAATCTGCTATCCTTTGAAATTTTGAGTCAATACGTGTCCCATTTACAACTGGTTAGCTCTGCATTTATCAGTTAACATTATTATTGAGTATTGAATGATAACTATGCGTTCTTATTTGTTTCTGCATGACTCCTTGGTCAAGTAAACATTGATAATATTATTAAATGAGCTCAGATTAAGCATTACCAAAACTCTTAGTAACTTTTTAAATATACAAAATAAGTGATCTAATCTATATAATCTATTAGAACTCCGATACATTAGAAATCAGTAATCTATCCAAGAATCGTAACTTGTTGGTACATGTTGATGGTATTTTTATTTTTGTATTTAGGCATCAGGTGGCGACGGTTGTATAGACTGTTCACGCTACATCCTGGGTACCGCCAAAAATATATCCACTGATCGGCAGGGCGCAGAAGCATGTGAAGTTATCCCAGTATTTCATCCCACGAAAATAAAAAAAAATCATCAGGCAATACTATTTCATTCCATCCCAGGATTTTATATTTTAAATTCAAACGAGAAAAACCAGAACTAAATTATTAAAACGCATCCCATCCCAGTTTTTTCTTCATAAAAAATTTGAATATTATAAAGCAAACTTAATTAATGGTTAGCAACTAGTAATCATAAATAGGACTCCCTAAATTTAAAATCGATATGTTGTAGAGTAACCACAAGTGATTATTGATAAACATGAGACTGTAATCAACCAATTATACAAAGAGTCTCTCAGAAACATTTTATAGAATTTTTAAACTTGATATTTCAAAAAATTGTTCAGGTGGAAGTTTGATGGCCATTATCTGACCATCGTAGAGATGGCTAGGTGGATCTGAATATGAGATCTTGGAGGGTACTATTAGGCAATCATTTATGATAAACCACCATATTATGGCGACCCTCAGGAAACATTTTATAGAATTTTCAAACTTGATATTTCAAAAAATTGTTCAGGTGGAAGTTTGATGGCCATTATCTGAGCATCGTAGAGATGGCTAGGTTGATCTGAATATGAGATCTTGTAGAGTACTATTAGGCAATCATTTATGATAAACCACCATATTATGACGACCCTCAGGAAACAATTTATAGAATTTTCAAACTTGATATTTCAAAAAATTGTTCAGGTGGAAGTTTAATGGCCATTATCTGACCATCGTAGAGATGGCTAGGTGGATCTGAATATGAGATCTTGTAGGGTACTATTAGGCAATCATTTATGATAAACCACCATATTATGGCGACCCTCAGGAAACATTTTATCGAATTTTCAAACTTGATATTCAAAAAAATTGTTCAGGTGGAAGTTTGATGGCCGTTATCTGACCATCGTAGAGATGGCTAGGTTGATCTGAATATGAGATCTTGTAGAGTACTATTAGGCAGTCATTTATGATATACCATCATATTATGGCGACCCTCAGGAAACATTTTATCGAATTTTCAAACTTGATATTCAAAAAAATTGTTCAGGTGGAAGTTTGATGGCCATTATCTGACCATCGTAGAGATGGCTAGGTGGATCTGAATATGAAATCTTGTAGGGTACTATTTGGCAGTCATTTATGATAAACCACCATATTATGGCGACCCTCAGGAAACATTTTATAGAATTTTCAAACTTGATATTTCAAAAAATTGTTCAGGTGGAAGTTTGATGGCCATTATCTGACCATCGTAGAGATGGCTAGGTTGATCTGAATATGAGATCTTGTAGAGTACTATTAGGCAATCATTTATGATAAACCACCATATTATGGCGACCCTCAGGAAACATTTTATAGAATTTTCAAACTTTTTTTTTTTTTTTTTTTTATATTTTAATCTCTACAATTTTCTGGGGCCGAAGCTCACCCTACTCTTTCGCGGTTTATTTAACGTCCTTACCTTACGCCAACTTACTAGGGCCAAATCGAGGACGCACGAATACAGGTTCGCGATTGTTGAATATCCCATCTGCGCATTGCATTGCTCCATGCCATCCTGTACTGACATGGACGATGGTTCGGCCCATAGACTCTGCACTCCAACAGGGGGTCATAGTTGTGTTCATCGTCATCACCGATCGAAATCAAGTGATGAAAAATCCCTTTTGCAACCCTCCCCTGTTGGGATTCGAACCCGGTACCTCCCGCCCCAAACACCGCAGCTTTAACCACTGCGCCAATTGCTCGGTATTTTCAAACTTGATATTTCAAAAAATTGTTCAGGTGGAAGTTTGATGGCCATTATCTGACCATCGTAGAGATGGCTAGGTTGATCTGAATATGAGATCTTGTAGAGTACTATTAGGCAATCATTTATGATAAACCACCATATTAACGCGACCCTCAGGAAACATTTTATAGAATTTATTTGGAAACAAGTACTTTATTTGGAATTTATTTTAATATTTTTGCTTTATAATTTAATGAATTTTAACAGCAATTATACTACATCAATTATAATGACGAGATACGCGACATGATCATTTGATCACGATCGAAGACATGTGCGTGCTTATGTGCGGCAGCTAATTATCCAAGTTGGGCATCATGCATCAATTTGTTCGATGCACGATGCATTTATTCGAATTGCAACGAAAGTATAGCTCGACCAAATGTCGCGCTATTGAAGGTACAGCAAAAGAAGGTATACGACGCATTGATGAAGGCAGTTGACGAATGAAACGGCGAAATATTCTTCCTCGATGCTCCCGGTGGAAAAATTTTCTGATTTCATTGCTTTTGGTCACAATTCGCTCGAGATCTTATATAGCGTTAGCTGTTGCAAAATCATTATCTGGGACGAGTGCACAACGGCATACAAACGATCATTGAAAGTGTTCAATCGAACGATGAAGGATTGGCGAAGTGACTCAATTAGTGGAGCGATGATACTACTGGCCGGTGATTTTCGTTAAACTCTACCTGTCATTCCGAGATCGACTGCAGTAGATGAACTCAACGCATGTCTGAAATCGTCCAGCTGTTGGCGCCTGGCAATAGTCAAATTCCTGTAGATGTTTAGACCAGATTGATTTCGTTTCCCTCGAATTTTTGCATGTCCACAATGTCAAAGGAGAGCTTATCACGAAGTGTTTCCGAATATGCGCCGAAATTATATGAATCATGGTTGGCTCAGCTAACGAGTGATTTTGGTAGCGAAAAACAAAGAAATAGGCAGTCTGAATTACTAGATTCAAAACCAAATCGTTGGGGAAATGCATTGTTACAACGTTGACTGTGTGACCAAACAATACGAGGCAACCAACTATCCGACCGTATGAATGAATTTGAATGCGCTTGATTTGCCGGGAATACCCCGCATAACTTGATGCTCAATGTTAGATCTGTGATAATCATGCTGCGCAACCTGAACCATCCGAGATTGTGTAACGGAACGCGATTGTCTGTGAAGAAACTGATGAACAACGTGATTCAAGCGACGTGATTCAAAGGAGAGGATGTTCTAATTCCGATAATTCCTCTGAATCACACTGACATTTCGTTCAACTTTAAGCGCATTCAGTACCTCGTACGTTTGGGGTTCGCTATGACAATTAACAAATCGCAAGGTCAATCGTTGGAAATGTGCGGAATAAATCTGGAACGATTTATTACGTGCCGGAGAACAAAACGAAAAATATTGTTTACTACAATGCATTGTATTGATTTGCATCTGTATTCGATTTAATTCCTCTTGAATAAAATACTGAACCAACTGAATCCAATTCATTTCTACACTGAGAGAAAAAATCCAAAAACAATTCAATTTTCGATAGATGCCTGAGTTTGATTCGACATTTCATTCATTTTTCAATAAATAAGTGTTGAATTCGATGAAGAATTGAATGGAATTTCCTCTCAACTCAATTGTCTATTGAGAATTGAGTTGAGTTGTTTGATTTTTACTCTCATCAAAATCAATTTTCGCAAAGGACAAAAGTATTTGCTCGGAACGTAGTAATTTAATTTTTTTTGGAACGAGGTTGGCCGGGTCAGCTAGTTACTTATAAATGCAAGTAAATTAATGGCCGCTTCATTGATATAAATTAAATTATTTAATTACAAAAATTTATTTCATATTAAAATATTATTCATATGATATATGGTATAGAGTTTTTGTTATTGAAGTTTTTGTTGGTGTGCAAAACATAACGAAAAATGAACTAAACCACTCTATGGAGTGCAATGAAGTTAGATAAATTTTTAGTTACATGTGGAATTTATTTTTAATTTTGTATATTGTGAAACAAGTGTGGCATTCAACGAAAGTGTCAGCATTTTAAACATACCTTCCGTATTGAAAGTGTATAATGAAACATTTAACAACCGGATTTGTTAGTTATATAAGATGGCTATCATAATAGCAGATGGCAAAAATACGACGATTTAATGGAAAATGCCATCAATATTAAATTTCCTAACCCTCACAACGTATTCCCGCATTTACTTATATATAAACAAATTCGAAAAAATATCTCCTCTATTTCCAAAATAAAAATTAAGTCATCTTCGGAAGGCTTTTTTATAGCTTCCCTCTTTAATTAAATTACAGACCTTCTTCGAAAATATTCGTTTTTTCATTCAGTAAAAAAATGAATACTTTATCTATAATTCTTTTAGAGCAAATTTCTCCTAAAGCCTTAAAACAAGAAGATTTTGTTTTGTATCCAGAAAAAATTGAAGACTCATCCATATCTACTAAAATATTATCTTGATCACATTCTTTTTTTTAACATAGAAGTAAGAAGCATTTGTCCAGACTTAGATAGAAATAAAGTTCTTGTTTCCAAATAAATTCGATAAAATGTTTCCTGAGGGTCGCGTTAATATGGTGGTTTATCATAAATGATTGCCTAATAGTACTCTACAAGATCTCATATTCAGATCCACCTAGCCATCTCTACGATGCTCAGATAATGGCCATCAAACTTCCACCTGAACAATTTTTTGAAATATCAAGTTTGAAAATTCTATAAAATGTTTCTGAGAGACTCTTTGTATAATTGGTTGATTACAGTCTGATGTTTATCAACAATCACTTGTGGTTACTCTACAACATATCGATTTTAAATTTAGGGAGTCCTATTTATGATTACTAGTTGCTAACCATTAATTGAGTTTGCTTTATAATATTCAAATTTTTTATGAAGAAAAAACTGGGATGGGATGCGTTTGAATTTAAAATATAAAATCCTGGGATGGAATGAAATAGTATTGCCTGATGATTTTTTTTTATTTTCGTGGGATGAAATACTGGGATAACTTCACATGCTTGGGCGCAGGCACTGATTGGTTAATTTCAAACGGAATAACCCAGACGTCGTAACTGGAAATGATCGCAGCGCATGACTAAAGGCATGGGCAAATTAACTTTTGTCGTTAGTATATGGGTGGGAAACTCGGAACAAAATAATCCATTATGAAGAAAATAGATAAGGAAGAAACTGTAGCAACTGGATATTATAAACATATAATATTATCCAGAGGGGTGAGTATAGGAGGCAGAAGAGACGTCACACTATTCATGATGGTTGACCGCTTGTGAACTTCTAAGAAGAAAAAGTAGCATGAGAAAGAATGAAAACCTACCCCCAGCAGCCCTGGATCCTGGCTAGGATTCAACGGCCCAATCATTCATTAATCTGAAAACCAAAATGATTACCGAAATGAATACAAAGAAAATCCATGATGGCTTTAACTTTCTCTTCAGATGAGGGAATACCATCTGGGGTAATTTTATTACTGAGGAAAAATCTAACGTTGGAATAATTGTTCCAAATGGAGTTTGTGTTCTTCCTCAGTCTTGTATGCTACTAAAATATCGTCTATATAGACAAAAACGAAATCCAAATCAAGAACTACTTCGTTAATAAAACGTTGAAACGTTTGTGCGGCATTACGTAGACCGAAGGGCATACGTGTAAATTCAAATAACCCAAATGGGGTTGTAATTGCCGTCTTCTGAATATCTTCCGTGGCAACCGAAATTAAATGATAGGCCCTAACGAGATCAATTTTTGAAAATATTGAATTCCCGCTAAGGTTCATTGAAAAATTTTGAATGTGGGGAATAGGATAACGATCCGGTATTGTAACCGCGTTCAACCTTATATAATCCCCACATGGCCTCCAGTCTTGGTCTTTACATATGGTCGGCAAATCCCAAACTCTATCTGTGCCCCATAGCCGTTGTCGAAAACGAAATGGATGGGAGTTAATTCGTCAACTTCCATCATAGCGGCATTGATGGACAGATTAGTTTCTGAATCAACCAGCCTTTTTAATTTTAGGTCAACTAACAAACCAAATTTAACGAGAAAGTCGGCCCCAATAATTGGCCGATTAACCGCTGCTAAAATAAATGTATGCGTAAACTTTCTTCGTAGACCTAAATCTACCGTAAGCAGACGACTGCCATAGGTAAGGATTACTGAGCCATTTGCAGCTGATAAATTAACATCAGACTGAACTAAATTTTTAAAATAACTCTTGTTGTAAATAGCCGGGATAACAGATAATTCTGCTTTATTTCGGTCTCAATGTCTGACTGACATGTTGTTCTATGCAGATTAATGTTACTAATCGTGTTAGGCCAGAAGTACTTAAGTATTCATCGAAGGCATTTGTTTACGAATACCTGTAGCTTCTGTATGATTTTTCCTGTATGCTTCCACGTCTCACACCCATACAGTAGTACCGATTTCACACATGACAGGACAGAAGTATTCCAGACTTTGTGTAGCATGTTAAATGTATATCTGGCTTTATTTATACGTTTGTGCATCGGTGTGGTTATATTTGTGTTGAGTCTCATCGTCTTGGTTTCCTTGATATTAATCTTGAGACCAACTTCGTTAGCTAGATCTGATAGTTGTTGCACTTTTTGCATAGGATGCCATTGTTATCTAGGGGACTTGTTATCTAGATTCCGCATTACACTGTCTTATACGATTAGGAACAGCATTGGTGAGAGTACGCAACCTTGCCTCATTCCTCGAGTGTTGTAGTATGTCTCACTTTGTTTGACTTTGTATTGAATTCGGTTCCCAGCATCCCGTTACATTTCATGTATGCGTTCAATTAATTTCTTTGGGATACCTAATTCACAAAGTGTCTGCCATATTCCGTTCCTGTTTATCGTATCGAATGCGCGTGCGAAATCGACGAAGAGCAATGAATTCCATTCATTGGATTGCTCAGTGATGATACGGATTGTGTTGATGTGATCAGTGCAACTTCTTCCTGGTGCAAATCCAACTTGTTCGTTTCTTAATTTTGCATTGATCGTAGGTGAGATTCTGTCAAGAATGATCATTGCGAGTACCTTTATTATTGTGTTGAGGAGGGAGATACCTCGCCAATTCCTACATTCTCTTAGGTCACCTTTCTTGGGTATCGTAATTATTAAGCCTTCTTTCCATTTCAGTGGAATTCTCCCAGAATTCCAGACTTCTTTGAATATTTTGGCGGTTATATTGTCTGTTCTAGCGGCCTTATTGTTCTTCAGTCTATTAATGACATCTTTAACTTCCCTTTCCGTTGGTGGATGGGTGTTGCTAGTTTCGTTATTGATGTCAATTAATGACTGGAGATTTTCGGGGTCGGCGACGACGTCTCCTTTGAAATATTCTTTCCATCTCTTTAACTGCGCTTCATCTGTTGTTAGTACTTGACCATTAGCGTCCCTTATAGGTGGTATGTTTGTAATTTTACCAGTGACCTTTCTTAGACACTGGCTCGCATATTTTGGATTGCTGCTGCCTCTTCAGCAGCTGTGAGAATGCTTTCTGTATATTTTCTTCGATCATTTCTTGCCATCTTTTTTACTTGACGCGCTGTTTCCTCGTATCTACGTTTCACCTCTTCCGTGTTATGTTGGCACATTTGCAACTTAAATTGACGGCGTTCAACTTAAACTGACGGCGTCCGTGGCAGTCTTGATGTAGGCTTCTTCTGCTTGGTTCCATCTTTCTTCTATACGGGTGGCTTCAGACTGGAGATTGAGTTGGAGCGTTTCATTGAAAGTGTTTCTTGTTTCAATGTCTCTCAATCTATTTGTGTTAAATTTCCTCCTATTTGTCTTCGAATGTTTCACAGCTGCTGACTTGATCTTGAATTGTGCTATTACCAGTTGATGATCGCTGTGTATAAGTCTTTCTCCATTGTTATTTCGCACAGAGTCCAATGCATTTCTTGCCATGATTTTTTAACGTCATTTCTGTGCGTTCTTGCTATTGTGGCTTGTAACTGCTCGTAGAACTCATCTTTTGTTGTATCTTCTGCATCTTCTGTTGAGGCATAGCACTGAATAATAGTTGTGTTTCTTATTTTTGAATGGAACCTTGCCACTATAATTCTGCTGTTAACTATGGTTGCCATTCCATCAATGCTTTCTTTGCTTTATTTGTTGTTAATTTGTTGTTAATGCGTGCCGTCTCTCCAGTGCTTATTTCTCCACTGCTTTTCCATCTGACATCACTGAGGCCGAGAATTTCGATGTTATAACGTTCCATTTCCTTCTCTACTTGTGTGTCCGTCGATATTTGTGTTGGTGTCCGGTTTGTATTGTTATTTTCTTTTTGGCAACACTGATTTTGACAGGTCACGTATGTTTCGTGTTTTGTGTCACTGTCAAACATCTTCAGTTTGGTCTATAATTTAACTATGAATCGTCTTACAAACGAACAACGCTTGCAAACCATTGAATTTTATTATCAAAAAGCGTGCTCTGTTAAGAAAGTTTATCGCGCGCTTCTTCCATTTTATGGTCAGTTTAATCGACCCACTGAAGTGGCTACTCGGGCTATTATGACTAAATTTCGCACCAAATTTACATTGTTGGATATTAAATCACCAACACGCTTACGTACAGTGCGAACTGAAGAAAATATCGCAGCTGTATTGGCCAGTGTTAGTGATGACCTTCAATTATCGATTCGGCGCCGTTCGCAGCAATTGGGCCTCTGTTACTCAACAATGTGGACAATTTTGCGGAAGAATTTAGGTGTAAGGCCTTACAAAATACAGCTGGTGCAAGAATTGAAGTCGAACGACCTACCACAACGCAGAATTTTTGGTAAATGGGCTCTTGAAAAGTTGGCGGAAGATCCATTTTTTTATTGAAAAATTGTGTTCAGCGACGAAGCTCATTTTTGGCTGAATGGATTCGTAAATAAGCAGAACTGTCAATTTTGGAGTGTAGATCAGCCAGGAGCATTGCAAGAGCTACCAATACATTCAGAAACAGTTACTGTTTGGTGCGGATTATGGGCTGGTGGCATCATTTGACCGTACTTCTTTAAAGATGATGCGAATCGCAACGTAACTGTGAATGGTGAGCGCTACCGTGAGATGATATCCAACTTTTTTGCCCAAAATGGAAGAGCTTGACTTGCATGGCATGTAGTTTCAACAAGACGGTGCCACATGCCACACAGCACGCAAAACAATGAACCAATTGAAGTTTAAGGTAAGTTCGGTGAACACTTTCATGTCTATACTGACAAGCCAACATTAATGACCCAAGTATCAAGTTTTAACCATGTTCATTGAAGAATTCGTTGATTTAATAAATTAATTCGTTAATTCAACGAAATATCCTTAAGAAAAAATCAATGAATGCCGTATTTCTTGATTCACTGAATCTAAATCTAACTCATTCGTTTTAGTTTTTGATGGCTGTTCTGCTCTCGATGAGCTACTATAGCTGGCCGCATTTTGACTAAAGTCAGACGAGCTCAATCTTGTAGTACTGGAGTCATTTGATTGTGATGTTTCAGTACCACCATCGTACTCCGTTGTTCCTTTGAACCCCTCGTCTGTTTCAATTTAAGTTAAATTTGAGTAATAGTCATGTGTGAAATTTCCAGTGGTTCTGTAATATAAATTAATGTATATTAGAATAATTATTAACTTAATCTAAGAATATTAACAAACGGAGTATTTTGAGTAATTGGGTGGCATAAAAAAATTGTGTGGTATACAAATTCCAACAGATCCGTCTTTTCATACACAGAACGTTAAATGGTTAAATAAAGATAAAATATTTAATTTTCTCAATATCTCCATCAATACAATTTACACACTAGAGATGTCTTCCAGAATAAATTTATTCTATTTAGATCATTTTGCTCGGGCTGTTTTTATACATTTTTTTATGCAAAATATTAATTTGTCAAGCCATTTCCATTTATTTTGGAGTTTCGACTCCATTTCCCGATGCTGTATGTGTTTTTATTTTTTTATAAAATGTATCTTTTAACGTCCTCCATCGACTTTTTATTTTAACTACTAAAAAATTAAAAATATACATTACATATAAATATATTCACATAAAATTTAAACAAATATTCTTACTTGCAATATTTAATTGGCTGGCCAGCTCACTAAATTTTTAGTCTCGGAGATACACATTTTTATAATTTTTATGAGATTTATTATATAGAAATTAATTTTTTTCTACAAAACTAATAATGGCTTCCTCCATTTTTTTAAATTGTTTTACCGTTTCTTTCTAGAAATATGTACACAAAACAATGAACAATATGCCGTTAAGTTAGCAAACATATCGTTTTTTTGTTTTATTTTGTTGTCAACTCTGCTAATGCGCACAAATAACTTATATTACTATAAGGGAAATTGCGTCGAATTCATGTGCCAACATGATATAAGTTTTTTAAGTCAAAGTATGATTAATGATTTCAGCTTCCAAATCAGCTGGAACTGTTTTTAATATCTCATATGTGGAGAAATACAGTATCTCTGTCAGTTCTCCTTTAGAAAACTCTGACCATCGGCTTATTACAGTGGAATTTCCAGTGTCGTAGTCATGCCAAGTAAATGTTACTTCTAAACGTCTATTTTGGCACTATAGAAATGCGGACTGGGGAGGAATGAACAAGTGCTTTCAAGAATTCTAATGGCACTCTTGTTTTACTTTCGAAATACTGATAGTGCAGCCATTCTGGTTTCGATTATCATTGCCACGGGAATGGAACAGTTCATTCCTTCCAGTCTCTCTAAGCCAAAAAAAACAGCAACCGCCAATGAAGAAGCCTCCCACCGCAAACTAGTTAAGAACCCGTCAAATGAAAATTTAGCTGAATTCAGGTTAAAAAATCAAGGTTGCTATAAACGCGGACGGTGTCGCCAGCTACGGTCCTCAAGCAGGGCTATAGCAATCGAACTTTTTGGACCTTTGACTATATTTTATCTACAGCCCAAGAAAAAGCTAATCTCTTCGCCCGAAAATTGGCTACAAACTCTAATTTAGCTGATTCTAAAGTAACACCCTCGATTATCTCTCAGCTCGTCGATGCACCGCATTAAATTCAGATCTAGAGTTGTCAGTAAAGTCCTTGTAAACATTAACACAAACAAGTCAACCGGTCTAAATGGTATTCCTCCGTCACTTTCAGTTCTGTGTTTTTTAATGATATTGACAGCATCCTTGATATCTAAAAATTGTTTACTCTGTAATTCTGTCATTATTCTCACATGTATGGTATAGCCCTATAGCCATAACATTATAATTGGTCTATCTTATTTGTCTATACGACTGAAATTTGTCAGTATTGAGCTTCATGGTTATAATGTTCGATTTTTCTCTGAGTCTGGTATACTTTTTTCTTATGAGATTTATGTCCTTTTCGAATTGTTTTTATTTATTTGATGGATATCTCAATATTTTGTTATTTCTAAAAAATGGCTTCTCTTTTTCCCTTGTAAAATGCACTGTTACTACAGGTCTACGCCAAGTTTATCATAGCAGTAGCAGTGCTTGTAGTATTCTCGGTTTCAACTGCAAATTCCACCACTACTGAAACTTTGTGGCCGCGTTGCAAAACAAAGATTGAGTATCCGCACTTGCACACTCTCTTCAGCCACTGACACTAGGTCTCCATTTACTGCACCGTACGATTTTTCGATTGATGTTTTGAGTGCTCCAACCCATTACTCATTCGGTCATGTGCTAATCATTTCCAGTTAAAACGTCTGAGTTATTGCTTGAAACATCAATCTCGGATTTTATTTTAGGCTGCTCTAAAGTGGTTTTAAAAGCTCATCAAAATTTTAATCCAAATACCTGTCTTATCTGCTTGTCGTCAATTGTTCTGAAAAGTTGTCACTATTTTCTCAATTACCTAATCCACCCTCCAACGAGGATGGCTCAATGGATTCTGGCGAAGGCCAATTATTGCTATACTCATTCGGAAGAAGTTCGATGATATATTGAGATCACCACCCATCTCCCAGTCATTCTACCTCCACAATACAGCAGAATATGCAATTCAAATAGGTTATTAGGAATGTTACCATGCTGTTTGTCTATAGAAATTAAAGCTAGTGGATGATCAACCTTGTACAACTTTAGCTTATCGGCATTTGCAAGATATTTCGACTTTAGCAGTAGACGTAAGACATACTAAGCACGGTTGCTAGCAACAAACCGCGCTTTTATATCCCTTTTCATAATGGGTGACGAGGGATCCGAGGCATCGGAAGCTTGTCACTGCTTCAAATGTCTGGTCACCACTACTGAAACTAGTTAAAAGTAGTAATAATAAGGAATACCCATATCCTTTCATTAATTTAATTGATTTCTATACAACTTAATATAGATTTATGGTGTCTATATGTGCCTCGGAAAAAGTACGGCGATATATTCTGACCACATTCATTTTAACCTGCAAGCACCATTTAAAAATACCGATACATTTGAAAGATGAATTCGAGGTTCAACAAACACCTGATGAAACCACAAAAACTTTAAGCAAAAATGATAATCATACCTGTAACATTATAGGAACTAAAAGATGAGATCAAGTGTAATTTAAGCGCCAAATTGCAAAGACCATTCCCAAAAAGGGACTCCGATAAATGGTTCAAATATACAACTAAGCCTTTGGTCTAAAATATGTCCTACGTCATTGGAAAAATCATCCCATATTCAAATACAGCAAAATGGGTAAATTTGTACGCTATCGTAACTGTTTCAATTCACCACCAAATCGGTGAATTCGCACACTACCTAAATAACCAACTAAAATAATTCATTCCCCTCTGACCGCTCGGCTGTATCATTAGTATTGTATATTATAATAAATAAACATAATAATACCGTTTTTGTTTGTTGTATTATTTTTACCCAGTCATATATGTGTCCTTGAGTTACAAAAACCCTTAATTCCATTTTTTAAAGAAAATTAGTTATAACTGCCAAACGAAAGATGGCAGTTTTTTCCATACGTTCAAACTGAGTTTGATATGCAAAAATGGTGTATTCCCATAGAAAATGAGACTTCATAACTGTAGTTATATGCAAAATCCCGTAATTCCTATATGCAATGTGGTTCAAAAATCTATAGTGCCTATAATAAACGTAACATTCGAAAATAAACAATTCCTTTACTTCGAAATACCGTAAAAATAATTTTAGTTGCAACAAATTATAATTTGTTGCAACTAAAATTATTTTTACGGTATTTTTTTATAATTTTTGGACAAAAAATCAAACTTAAAAATAGAAAATTTGAAAATGGCTATGAGTGTCGATCAAAGATGTTGTAAACCGCGAAAAAACGGTGAATAAAAGTAGTTGGAAAAGAGAGATAGAGAAAAAAGGTAATTATTTAGTATTTCTGATTAACGACATTGTATTTTATGAATTATCATCAACCAACATGTACGCATGTTGGTAAAATATTTAATTGCTCCCAGGTAAATGGCAGAGACGCAATGCAATCCTCAAAATCTTTTCATAGTTCGAAAAACAAAATTGAGCAGGATAAATTTATCCTCACCAGTTGCAAAATAAAACCACCAATCAGAATAAATCGCAAGCGTATCGGAACAACTAAATCAAGGAGATATGCCATCGAACTTTTACATTCGTAAAATAAATAGAAATCTGGTACGGGTTTGCCAAAGCACCTTCACCAACATTCTAAATGTGTCAAAGTATCGAGTAACGGGAATATGTGATCGCTATTACAGTAAACGTACTCTGTCAGTAGAAACCCGGTGATCGCCTTTAAATTATTTATATTTTTAATACGTGCTTTAACCTGGGATTTAAGGCGCCTTCATATGATAAGTGCTCAACGTGCCCAAGGAACAACTTAAAAATGAAACAAATGTAAAAATAAAAAGCGATATTATGATCAAGAATCTGCGAGAACGGAGTTTTTATAGTCTCGCACGCGAGGAACAAGAAAGAATGCTAACCATCTCTTTCGATTGCCAGAAAAATATTGTGCTCCCGAAAGTTCAGACCAGGCAGCCTATTTTTCGAGACAACTCTATTTATATAATTTTGGGGTTGTACAGGGATCATCATCTGCTAGCCTTAATAAAGGAAACGTGTTTTTGTACGTTTGGCTGGAAAATGAGAATAATAAAGGTTCCAACGAGATTGCATCAGCTTTATACCACCGACTATGCTCCACTTAATTTGAGGAAATTTTAATTCTTCGACTGATTTGCGATGGCTACGGCGCCCAAAATAAAAATACTACCGTGATGGGTATGATCTCGTTCTGGCTAAAAGAAGTTGCGCCTACGTAGATAAAAGAAGTGCAAATTATTTTTCCAGTTCCTGGCCACTCCTACATTCCACCGGACAGAGTTTTTGCCCAACTGGAAAAAAAGGTGAAAGCTAAAGAGCGGATTATAAATTCAAATGAATATTTAGATTTATATGCCGAACATGGTCAAATTATTCGGCTGGGATCAGATGCCTGTCCGGTGAAGGATTGGACGACAGCAGCCTGTATTAAACCAGGCAATGGCACTTCCAGTTTAACAAAGCCAAGCGCTTCATCATTTACAAAACGCCTAAAGGTTCTATTTCTGTTCGCGGTGAGGTACCATAAAGATCAAACAGGAATCGCTCAGAACTGGACATTTTAAAACTGAATATTTCAAAATAGGATTTGACAAAACGAGGTAAGGCACAAAACTGGATATTTCAAAATTGGATATTTCGACATGTGATTTAAACTTAAAATGATTATTTAGAAAAGTTCTAGAATATGGCCAATTAGGGAGGAACTCAGCGAGTTCTTAACCGATTTTGATGAAATTCGATATGTAGGATGAAAATGGGATTTTAAAATGATTAGTTGGTAAAGTTATGGAATAAGGCCAGTAAGGTTTCATACTTGAGTATTTCTAAGGAGAGAAATAGAATTTTACTTCACTTAATGTTTTTTTATATAATTAAATTTGATTTTAAAATCTTTTTTGGGAAAACCTCTGGAATATGGCCAGTAAGGTTTCATACTTGAATAATTTTAAGCAGAGAGATAGAATTTTCCTTCACTTAATGGTTTTTTTTAATTGCTGCTTTTCTCATCTTATTAAAATAATCATTGACTTGAAAAAATCATTTTAAAATCACATTTTCATCCTACATATCGAATTTCATCATAATCGGTTAAGAACTCACCGAATTCCTTCCTTATTGATCATATTCCAGAACTTTCCCAAAAAATCATTTTTAAATCTCATTCCCATCCTACATATAGGATTTAATCATAATCGGTTAAGAACTCACCGAGTTCCTCTCTAACTGGCCATATTCCAGAACTTACCCAAAAAATCATTTTAAAATCACATTCCTATCCTACATATAGAATTTTATCATAATCGGTTAAGAACTCACCGAGTTCCTTCCTAATTGGTTATATTCCAGAACTTTCCTAAAAAATCATTTTAAGTTTAAATCACATGTCAAAATATCCTGTTTTGAAATATCCAGTTTTGTACCATATCTCGTTTTAAAATATCCAGTTTTTTAATATCCAGTTTTGTACCATATCTCGTTTTGTACCTTATTCCGTTTTAAAATTCCAGTTTTGAATTATCCTGTTTCGTCAAATCCAGTTGTAAAATATCCAGCTTCGACCGGTACCCGGGTGCAAGTAAGACGGTTGTACGAAAACATTGGTGCAAGTAAGACGGTTGTACGAAAAAACAAAACTATCTTTCATAATTCGGCCGGCTCAAATTCGGCCTTTTTTGATGTATTGAAAGCTTTGAGCAACAAATTTAATAAATTACTGTTTGAAATGGGTAAAAGTGTGATAAGTCATAGAAAAGCAGTTATTTCTAAATTAATCTGTATGGCGTAAATGATTACATAAATTGTGCATAACTGTTCTTAATTTCAATGACCACACATAATAATTTTTTTGAAATAATCGGACAAAGCTCGCTATATCTAAGTTCAAAGTTTGTTATTCGTTTTGAAAGTATCAAAAATATAATTCTATTTTTGTCGTATTGAAATCGAAACCTTCTTAAATATATATATATATATATATATATATATATATATATATATATATATATATATATATATATATATATATATATATATATATATTTCTACACATATGTCTATCTTTTTAAAAGTCATGTTCATATTTAAGAAATTACGATAACCTTTTTCTCAGCCCAGTATTGAAACACATTTTGTATTATTTATCAATTCAAAAAGTGTCAATGTCAAAAGAAAATTTTATTCATAATTTGAAACGAGTACTATTTTATGGGGAAACTAACATAATTTTAGATGAAACACATGTCATTGACTCTGCGAGTGATAAGAAATAAGTTTTTTTTTTTTTTATTATATGTATATAGTAAATGCTATGACTTAGGTTTAAAAAAATATTTGAATATTGATTATCGGATTGTTATAAAATTCAACATATTTTTTTTATTATTTAAATGCGATAAGACGGTACAGCATATAATATTAAAGATTTATTTTGTTTTGTTTCTTATCCCATGTCTTTAATTGATTTATTACAAACCCAAAACAAATTATTTGATTTTAGACCCGATGTTGTTTAGTTTTTCGAACATTTGAATTATTTAAACTACTTCTTTATTAGTTAATTAGTAGGAAAAGCAACAAAATTTCGTTCTATAGTTTGCATTATTTACTTAAGATATGGTATCACCAAAGAATATATACTATATCAGAAGTGAAGACACAAACAAAATAGTACGGACAGTCATATTTTTTCTGCAAAATCCATATTTTTCAAATCCATCTAGTGAGTAACTTTAATTTAATTTATATAAAGTTACAATAAAGCTTGAATGCGAATATGCGATAGTTTTTTTATGGAATTTGTTATACTGTCATTCGTTTTTCTTCACAGTCACATGCATATAAAATATACTTTATTTATATAAAAACACTGACACAGTGTCTATTAGTTTCAAAACTCTAACATTGCCATCATATGTGATTCTGAGTAAACCACAAAATTCTTGCCCTCATTTAATCTAACGTCAAATAGATGTGAATTTTGCGGTTATACGTTCTATTTATATAATTAAATATGTATGCAAAAGTAATTTCTTAAGCTTTTAATATTTTAAAAGTTATAATACATTTTAATATGTAAATCATTGTTTCTGCTACTTTCGTTTGGATTTGTTGGTTTTTGCTACATGTAGTTATGGAAATGATGGATTTTGTTAATGAAAAAATAATGAAGACATTCTTCGTTTCCATTATCTACGTCGATAATCATTTTATGATTGCGGTATTTATAACAGTCTTATAAAATTTAAGGTCATCATTACTCTCCCAGTAATTTCCAAAATGTTTGGATAACAATTTGTTTACGTCGTGTATTTTGGAAGGTTTCACCGGTACACCAGTAGATAATCTGTTTAATTTAAGGTTTGAAATCATTTTAATTACGGATTTTGCCGATCCCGTATCGGTGCGGTAGTGCAACTCACCCCGAATTAATATTCCAGTTTTACCACGACTTAAAATAAAACGTTTTGCTTGATTAAATTGAAAATGCCACTGTCCTGGCGGTTTAATAATTTCGGCAATTGCCGTTTTCCAATCGTATATTGACAGTCTGAACCCAGTTTAATTATCTGGCCATGCTCTTCATACATTTCTAAATATTCTTCTGGTTTGATCATTTGGTCCTTAGACTTCACCTTTTTTCCAAAAAAGCAAACACTCGGTCAGGGGGAATGAAGGGATGTCCGGGTACAGGAAATTTATTATTTATTATTTATTATTTAAATTTGCTTAATATGAATTGGAGCATCAGAATAGAGCCACTTCGAAAGCATACCCATTAAAGAGGAGTTTTTGTTTTGTGCTCCACATCCATCACAAATTAATCGAACGACTGGTTTACTGTCCAAATTTGTTCTGCAAAGTCTATGGTATAAAGATGATGCGATCTCGTTGTCCCCTTTAGGTCTCTCGTTTTCTGTCCAAATATATAAATAAACATTTTCTTTTGATAGGCTTGACTTAGAGGAGCCTTGTACAATTCCTTTACAAAATTGTAAAGATATAAGTGCCTTGCATAATATGCTGCTTGATCTGCTACCATTGGCAAAACCATATTTTTCTGGCAGTCTAACGAGCGCGTAATCATGTCGTCATTTTCTTTTTTGGCGAATTGAAAAAAGCTCGAAGAGTATGAATCCTCCTTTTGATTAATATTTCGTTTTTCTTTGTTCCATTTTTTGCAATTCTTAACTGCTCTTTATACATAAGGCACGTTGAGCATAACACAGTCGCCGGTGATTTGAACCCGATGTTAAATTGGGTGTTGAAAATGGAGCGAAAATAACTAGGCTGCACATGTAGCTGTTCTGGATTTTCTTGATTATACATTTTGTATAATTTGTTTATGGATAGCTCACTCGGAAAGTATTGACGGCCAGTCCGGAACCGACAATAATGAATTTCTAATATTTTGAATTTTGAAATGAAATGTATAATACTGCTTCGTTTTTCGGCAAACTTTGTCCTTATTCGACTCAAGAAATGACGTCGACATACTCCACGCAAACGGTACACTTTGATATTTAGCACTTCTATACTTGCTTTCTGACGTACTCTTATCAAATTACTGTTACATTTTTGAATAAAATGGTTCATATAGCAAAACATCTCGCTGCTGTTCGCGCGTCTTATTTTTTTCGATCTGTCCTCACTGGTAGAACAATTCGCGTATGCACCACTATAACTTTGTCCTGCTCTACTTTATTTTTCGAGTGAAAGAATGATTTTGCGAAAGTAAAAGCGTCGTTTCCTCTAAGAGGCATTTAAAACTGGTGCCCATGTATGTGCGCATGAAGGCATTGTTGGTGGCTTTTTCATCATATATCTGTTAATTTGTAGAAGTTAATGAGCATAAATAATTGAAGTGAACCAAGCTGTCATAAAATATTGTACATTGATATTAAATTACCTTTTAGATTTTTCTATTTCTCTTTTCCACTTTAATTTATCTACAGCCCTTTTTCGGCTCTGTTCACCTGAGACACGAGCGGCATATTCATTCGATTCAATTTTAGTTTGGCTTTTATGACTATCACTACCACAATATCACTGTACCACTGTACAGAATCACAATGTTATTAAAATTAACAAGAAACACTTTTGTCTGACTGCATAGGAATTAAGCACGACTTTTAGTGATTAAAAAAAATCCATATAATTTCTTGTATAAATTTAATTGTAAATTACAAAACTCCGACAGTTTTCACTCACTTCTTAATAAAACCAATAAGTTTTAATAAATTTTCAAGAAATAAAATATAAATATATATATTATTCGAAAAAAAACTAAAGATTTTATTAATATTTTTATACTAAATTTCACTACTAGTTTCGATTTTAAAAAAATCATCGACAGGTGATTATTTGCAATTAAAGTTAAAGTATTACAAAATTTCTTATTTATACTAAAATCTAAACTTAAAAAATTAAACAGGTAAAAAAATTAAACAGGTAAAAAAAAAAAAAAAAAAAAAAAAAAAAAAAAAAAAAAAAGGGTTTTTTTTAAAGTGGTGCAATTATGAAAAGGAAAACAAAAAAAATAACAAGAAGTTAAAAGCTAATTCTAGGGGGAGTAACCTAGCTTAAATAGAGGCGATGTTATTATGGCTTCTTCGGTGTTCATCAAATGTTCGGTTTTGGCTATATAAAATGACTCATAAGCATCCAGTTTCCATTTTTGGTGTATAGTTTTAATAATTTTAGAATTGATATTGTCTATGGAGTGGCATTTTCCAATCATATGTTCAGCGACGCTAGATTTGGTTCGGTTTGCTTTCTCATGCTCTTTAAGTCTCGTACAAAATTCTCTGGAGGTTTGTCCGATATACGTATCTTCACAATCAGAGCATTTTATCTGATAAATACCAGAGCGATGGGAGAATGTTTCTTTATCCTTGTAGTTGTTGAGCTCTTTTTTAATTGTGTTGATTGGTCTAGTTACTAATTCAATATTATGTTTTCGAAAAACTTTCTGTAGTTTGTTAGTGATTGCCGGGAAATATGGTAAGCTAACGCGGGTTTTAACAAGATCTTTACAAGGTGACAATGTAGTCAAAAGAGATTTGTTGTTTTTGACTCTATGTTTATTGATGATTTTATCCGCAAAAGTAACTGAGTATCTATTAGCCACCGCAGTCTCTCTTATAAATTTAACCTCCTCAATAAATTCCGATGGGTCCATTGGAATACTGAATAATCGGTGAGCCATTGAATGGAAAGCTGCTTGTTTGTGACTGATATGGTGGAAAGAATCTGTAGTAATGAATCTATTTGTACTGGATGGTTTTCGGAAAATGCCGAATTTAAGTTTATTGTTGCAGTTTCTTATGATTTTGATATCCAAAAAATTCAAGACGTTGTCTGCCTCAGTTTCCATGGTAAATTTAATAGTTGAGTTTATGCTAATTATGTGATTGAATACTGATGGTAAGTCACCTCTTTTGACAACTGCAATTATATCATCCACGTATCTGTACCAAACTCTTGGGAAAAGATCATACTGTGTTTTCAACTGTTCTTCAAAGTGACTCATGAAAATGTTACTTAGATATGGAGCTAATTTGCTTCCCATAGAGGTACCAGAAGTTTGTTGGTAATATTTTTCTCTGAACTGGAAAAAATTTTGGTCCATACAAGTGGAAGCAATTTTAATGTAGGCTTGAATTTTTGGTTGTGGTACTAGGTTCTTTAATAAATGTTCCTCTAGATATTTTATTGTTGGTATTATGGGGATGCTCGGAAATAATGCAGTGACATCAAAAGAAACTAGAAGTTCGTCGTCGAATAGGACCAGATCTTTAATTTTATCCACTAATTCTTTGGAATTCTGAATACTGCATCCTGTGGGAGGTTTTATTGCATTTAGTTCCTTAAGTAACCATTTGGCCATATTTTTTGTGGGAGTCGAAATATTAAATACCAACAATAAAATATAGAATTAGCTTTTAACTTCTTGTTATTTTTTTTGTTTTCCTTTTCATAATTGCACCACTTTAAAAATTCCCCTTTTTTTTTTTTTTTTTTTTTTTTTTTTTTTTTTTTTTTTACCTGTTTAATTTTTTTACCTGTTTAATTTTTTAAGTTTAGATTTTAGTATAAATAAGAAATTTTGTAATACTTTAACTTTAATTGCAAATAATCACCTGTCGATGATTTTTTTAAAATCGAAACTAGTAGTGAAATTTAGTATAAAAATATTAATAAAATCTTTAGTTTTTTTTCGAATAATATATATATTTATATTTTTATTTCTTGAAAATTTATTGGTTTTATTAAGAAGTGAGTGAAAACTGTCGGAGTTTTGTAATTTACAATTAAATTTATATAATGTATCACTCACGTCACTCCGTACCAACAAACAATTATGGTAATTTCTTGTAATTTGCTAGAAAAATGTATGTCTAAAAACACTACGAAATAATTTCTTGTACTTTGCTAGAAAAACGTATGTCTAAAAACACTTTTGTTTATTGTTTGTATGCTTCTTTTTGACATTTACGTTTGTTGTCAATACAAAAATAATTATTTTTTGCTTTGCTAAAAATTTAAATTTGATATATTTATTTGTCTTTAAATATTAAAAATATACAAAAATGAATATAATATAATAACATCTAAATATTTAAATTTTGTTATTTTATTCTCTATGTTATATTTATATAATACTTATATTTTATTATTATAATTTATTTATTTTTTAATAGTTTTATAAAACCATAAATTTGTTTTTGTAAGTTTGTAACAGACTATGTGATAGACGATTTACGTTTATCACATAGTCTATTACAAAAAGAAATTTAGTTTTCCGTTGTTTAAATATTGTTCGACGGTTATGTACAAATTTATTGATCAAATTCATTTTTAGTCGGCAAAGTTCATATATTATATACAATAAATAAATGAAAATAAAATAAAAAATTGTATGATATGTATTTGTAATTCATAATATCTTTTATTTATTTTAAATATTGCATATTTGTTATCAATTCTATAATGAATTTTTTTATCGACTGGTATGGATGTACTCATAAAATAAATTTTGTATAGTGATTTTTTTTTGGTATCATGTAAATACTCCGTGTTTTGAGTTGGTATCATGTAACCTTATTGTAGCAGTATTAATAATTATTTTTCGTTAGTGATTTTTTTTAATCACTAAGAGTCGTGCTTAATTCCTATGCTGATTTAAATAGGTAAATATTATTTACTTATTTAACGAGCAAAATGATGTTAAATTTCTTCCACTTTACCAATTATATTTATTAAAATTTATGAACACAAAATAGTTTCGTATGATATCCATCACAATTAAAATTGCACTGATTGTATATTTCTTCGTATAAAAAACCCGTTATAAATGAATATTTGAATTATAATATATATGAGTGGAATTGTGAATTTTTGGAATGGAAATGTAGGTTTTTGTAATAAATAATAAAAGGAAATGTATGGTTTTTGCTTTGAACAGCTATATTTAAATTCATTTTATAAGTTAATTGATAGTTTTAGCAACATATGGAATTCAATAAGCATAAAGTAACAGAGCCATCTCTAATTTGGCATCTACAACTTTTTTTTCGAAAAAATGGCAATGTTGGGGTTTTGAAACTGATAGACAATGTTTTTTCGGTTGGTTTTCTTTATTTCTTGTGCGATCACCGATGGTATTCTATATTTTTTTTTTAATTTTTTTTTTCTGTTCTACGAATACATGTACATATGTTGTTACATAATTTAACAAGAACAAAATATTATTTGTTCAATATAGATGATGCGCTTAAAACCGGTACCTACTGTTATTTAAATTCATATAGCAACTTATTTATATTTCTCCAATTTGGAAATTTTGGCCCATAGTTATTTAGGCCCCGTTCGATTTTCATAATAATTATGATCTTTGTAATAATTTTGACGTGAGTGAAATAATTGTCTCTTCCAGATTTAGTAATGAGCTCGTTTGCTGTTCGAATTCTGTAATAATTTTGCCTATTGTAATTGTGACGTTTCGAGATAAATCCTAACAATTATAAATTAATTAACACTATGATTAATTTCAAATTATTAGTTTATTTATGATCACATCTGGATATATGAATTGAATGTGAATAACGCGTGGAAATCAGAAACAGGTGCGAAATGTACTAACGTACATCTGGTGGCAATACAGGTACCTCGTACTCTAAAATGTATTGTGCTTTATACTGTATCTGTAATGTTATGGATTTATATTGATTACATTTAGGGGACCTATAATGTATACCGTGCTTTCCACCAACAACATTATTATTTCTATTTTGACGATTCAATGATCAGGATGCATCTAAAATTTCAATCAATTCATGAAATTGGTAGTACTTGCTAGTTTTGCTGTGGTTGGCCAGTGATATAAGTTACAGGATTTAGTAGGGGCATCAACAACATTTTGGGATCTATATGTGCATCGTTCAACAAATTATTTGACTTTACGGTACAGAGATGATAATGGTACAAGTGACAACATGGCCAAGCAATGGTCTGTCTTTATATTTTTATAATTATCACTGCACTTATCCTCGTATAAATAATTATTCTATAATAATCAGAATAAAATTATCACAAATAAATGTTATGTACACGGCATTATTTCATGTAGCTGCTGTGATAATTTGGTTGCATGCAGAATGCTGTCAAAATTATTACAGGAAAAAAATGTTAACAGAAATCGAACGGGCCCTTAATGATAAATATATTTTAATGTAGAGGAACAATTTTTTGATTCATACACATAATATTATTTTACAGAAAATAATGCACTTTTTGATTACACGGTGTAAAGGCAAAATTCCATTGCGTCTTGGTTTCTAAAACCAGTGATCATGTATTTTGTTGTGAACTCATTGACCAACAGAAGCTGAGAATCGTACAAGTGAGTCCAGTAGTTCTTTGAAACCGTTGCCGTACAGCTCAATTACACTGACAATGGTTGGACCGACAGTACAAGGTGTTGTCCTGAGGTGTTCCACTTTTACGAAACATAAATTCTAACATGAGATTAAAAAGTATCGGGGACAACATTTTCTTGCCGTGCCCCAGAGCTAATTGTAAAAATTCCTGATAGCTTGTTCTCAAATTTGACACAACATTGTGACTGCATTGCTGTCATTTACATAAACGCACATATTTGTCAGGTATTCCCAGCATAAACTACCCAAAACAGCCTTTTGTACCTGGGTCCCAAAAAGAACCAACAACAAGATTGCCGAGGCCATCTCCATACTGTAAAGCAATGTACTGTCTTGGGACACATAATCTCCATTTTTGGGCTATCGAGTTTTCTGAAAAGCGAGTTCCAAGCGATCATGGCTGATAGAGTGCCATGAAACGCGCCTGGTTTTCTTAGCTACTGCACGTTCCACGTACCGAACTTAAACTGCGTGTCCGTTAACATAAGTGGGATTCGAGTTAAATTTTGGCGGTACCCACATTTTCTTTTGTTGATTATTTTAACAGTAAAAATTTTTTACGGAAGGGATTTTTTATGTATCCTAATGCTATACATTTCTTTATAGTGGAGATGACCTCGGCAATCTTAGTGTTGATTTTTGTTGGGCCCTAGGTGAAAAAAACTGTTTTGGATTTCAAAACAGTAGATAATCGTGTGTATAAGTTACGTTTACGCATGCGGTTAGCCAACCAGTTTATCATTTGTTTTTATGCGCCCCTTAATGTAAGCCACCCAAAGATAAAAACGGATTTTGCAATATTTTGGATAATGTGATAGGATCCAAAATTGTGATTAGTGTTTTAAATGCTAGAGCTTACCGAGCAAACGGTGCAATGGTGCTTGGGTCGGGAGTACCGGGTTCGAATCCCACCAGGGGAGGGTTGCAAAAAGAATTTGTTATCATCTGATTTCAATCAGCGATGACGATGAACACAACTATAACCCCCTGTTGAAGTGCAGAATCTATAGGCCGAACCATCGTCCATGCCAGTAGAGGCTGACTCGTCCCTTATTATAATTTTAATTATTTATTAGCACCCTATGGATGGGGGAGCACTCCCATATCTCGTAAAAGACTTATAAACGAGCAGGTTATCCTTCTAAGGATAAGGATTTGGCAGCGAAGAATTCCACCACATCCTTTTTGCATTGTCGTATGAGGCGTCTAAACAAAGGTTGGATCGCTGGGCTGACTACCGGCATCCTTAAAAAACTTCATTGTTAAAAAGATCAACAAAAGAAAATATGGGAAACTATGCCAAAATTTAACCCGATCCCAGCTTATGTTAAACGACAGGTAGTTAAGGGTCGGTATACGTGGCACTTGCAGTCGTTAAGAAAACCTGGCGTATTTGATGGTACTGTATCTGCCATTAAAGAGTATCATTTGGAACTCGTTGCGCTCTTCATGAAACTCGATGGCCCAAAAATGAAGACCAAGAGCTCCAAGGCTATACATTGCTTTACAGTTTATATAGTTTAACAAGGAGGTTTTCGCCCGAATCAGGCAGTCTTTGAACAGGTTTTTTCGTTTAGGATATGATTCTTTCTAAATACTACGAAACATCTCGTGACGTACATCAGGGTTTCTTGGATTTCTAACAAGTCTATGACTCAACCCGTTGAGCTAGTTTATGGGTTGCTTTGCGATATTTGCGACCACATTTGCAGCAGTGATAAGTTTCCGATTCCTCGGATCCCTTGTCACTCTTGTTAATTGTGTATGTTTGAATATGGTTTATGACGTTTGAGAGAAGTATCACGCGCATGATATACGGCCCCTAACGCGATGATGACGACACTTACCGAGTTTTATTTAACCACGAGATCAGAAATTTAACGAAAATTCTTGATCTCGTTCATGAAATAAAAGGATAGTGAGTACGCTGGCTTGGTCACGTTCTACCAGTCAATCCTAAGCGGAAGGTGCAGGAATGTCTGAGAGGAGGGCCGGAAGTGCAGTATTCACTGTCGGTGACGATGGCACTTTGAGGTAGATAACGACTTGTCCTCTTCGGGTTGTCAGAACAATAAAAAGAACATCTCGGAATCGAATCCGACGGAGCCGACTATTGAATCGGTACGGGACAGTATAATAGCCTGTAAAAGCCGTTTATTATTATTATTATTAAAAATATATCCAATACAAAAAAAGTAGAATACAATAAAACACTGAACCGAATACTTACACAACACAATTTTCACTAAAAAAATTGCTTTACATGAAAGCCACTCTAATAGTTGTCTTTCAAAACCAATTATTTTTTATAGATCCCAAATCTCGAAAAATATTTTAAATATCTACATATCTATCTACAACAACACAATTATAAACTGCCATCTGTTAATTGGTTGTAAGAACTAAATAATGAAAGATTTAAGAAAATCTTGGCTTAATATTATCACAGACACATATGTCAAATCAATAATTTAATTGATTTAATTACTTTTTTGAAATTATTTTGATTAATACTTAAAAATTTCAAAAAATCCACAATGATTAAATCTAGATTTTTATCCTACACATTTTTATGTATTATAGTCATAGTTTATTCGGCTAATAATTGAGAAAAGCTACATTTTCTTTTCATAATTTGGTGAAAATGTATCATAATTACAATGAAATAGCAGGATTTCTAAGCGGAAAATTTGGAAAACCAACCGTGATTATTTAAGTTAAATCCTAAAGAATATTTAAAAATTTAGTTGGGGCTGAAACAATCCCTAATTTGTCCAAAAAGCTACACTAACTTTTTTTTTCATTTTTCGTGTATTTGGCCCTTAAGTGGCCATCATCTATATTGAACAAATAATATTTTGTTCTCGTTAAATTATGTAACTGCATATGTACATGTATTCGTAGAGCAACAGAAAAAAAAACCAAATAAAGAAAATATAGAAATAAATAAACCAAACCGAAAAAACAATTATGTTAGTGTTTTTATATAAATAAAGTATATTTTATATGCATGTGACTGTGAAGAAAAACGAATGACAGTATAACAAATTCCATAAAAAACCTATCGCATATTCGCATTTAAGCTTTATTGTAACTTTATATAAATTAAATTAAAGTTACTCACTTTAAAAAATATTTGAAAAATATGGATTTTGCAGAAAAAATATGATTGTCCGTACTATTTTGTTTGTGTCTTCACTTCTGATATAGTATATATTCTTTGGTATCACTCATCAAAATCGGACAACTTTTACGTGGTAAATTGATATTGATGAGTGACAATTAAAAGCTCTTGATATCAGCATAATAATAATAATATTCGGTTTTTACAGGCCATTGCTGGCCCGTATCGCATCAATTTTCTGGCTCCATCGGATTCGAAGTCATGTTATTCGTATTGTTATAGATAACATGAATAGTATAAGTTCTTCTCTACCCCGAGAAGTCATCGTCGTCGACAGCAGGACTAATAATAATGGGCTAAAATCCATTGCGTCTTGGTGTCTTAAAACCAGTGATGATACATTTTGTATGAAAAATATTGATTTTGCAGAAAAAATATGGTTGCCCGTACTATTTTGTTTGTGTCTTCACTTCTGATATAGTATATTTTCTTTGGTATCACTCATCAAAATTGGACAACTTTTACGTGGTAAATTGATATTGATGAGTGACAATTAAAAGATCTTGATATCAGCGTAATAATAATAATAATATTCGGTTTTTACAGGCCATTGCTGGCCCGTATCGCATCAACTTTCTGGCTCCATCGGATTCGATGTCGAGCTTGTTATTCGTATTGTTATAGATAACATGAAGAATACAAGTTCTTCTCTACCCCGAGAAGTCATCGTCGCCGACAGCAGGACTAATAATAATGGGCTAAAATCAATAATCAATAATCAATAATTTAATTGATTTAATTACTTTTTTGAAATTATTTTGATTAATACTTAAAAATTTCAAAAAATCCACAATGATTAAATCTAGATTTTTATCCTACACATTTTTATGTATTATAGTCATAGTTTATTCGGCTAATAATTGAGAAAAGCTACATTTTCTTTTCATAATTTGGTGAAAATGTATCATAATTACAATGAAATAGCAGGATTTCTAAGCGGAAAATTTGGAAAACCAACCGTGATTATTTAAGTTAAATCCTAAAGAATATTTAAAAATTTAGTTGGGGCTGAAACAATCCCTAATTTGTCCAAAAAGCTACACTAACTTTTTTTTTCATTTTTCGTGTATTTGGCCCTTAAGTGGCCATCATCTATATTGAACAAATAATATTTTGTTCTCGTTAAATTATGTAACTGCATATGTACATGTATTCGTAGAGCAACAGAAAAAAAAACCAAATAAAGAAAATATAGAAATAAATAAACCAAACCGAAAAAACAATTATGTTAGTGTTTTTATATAAATAAAGTATATTTTATATGCATGTGACTGTGAAGAAAAACGAATGACAGTATAACAAATTCCATAAAAAACCTATCGCATATTCGCATTTAAGCTTTATTGTAACTTTATATAAATTAAATTAAAGTTACTCACTTTAAAAAATATTTGAAAAATATGGATTTTGCAGAAAAAATATGATTGTCCGTACTATTTTGTTTGTGTCTTCACTTCTGATATAGTATATATTCTTTGGTATCACTCATCAAAATCGGACAACTTTTACGTGGTAAATTGATATTGATGAGTGACAATTAAAAGCTCTTGATATCAGCATAATAATAATAATATTCGGTTTTTACAGGCCATTGCTGGCCCGTATCGCATCAATTTTCTGGCTCCATCGGATTCGAAGTCATGTTATTCGTATTGTTATAGATAACATGAATAGTATAAGTTCTTCTCTACCCCGAGAAGTCATCGTCGTCGACAGCAGGACTAATAATAATGGGCTAAAATCCATTGCGTCTTGGTGTCTTAAAACCAGTGATGATACATTTTGTATGAAAAATATTGATTTTGCAGAAAAAATATGGTTGCCCGTACTATTTTGTTTGTGTCTTCACTTCTGATATAGTATATTTTCTTTGGTATCACTCATCAAAATTGGACAACTTTTACGTGGTAAATTGATATTGATGAGTGACAATTAAAAGATCTTGATATCAGCGTAATAATAATAATAATATTCGGTTTTTACAGGCCATTGCTGGCCCGTATCGCATCAACTTTCTGGCTCCATCGGATTCGATGTCGAGCTTGTTATTCGTATTGTTATAGATAACATGAAGAATACAAGTTCTTCTCTACCCCGAGAAGTCATCGTCGCCGACAGCAGGACTAATAATAATGGGCTAAAATCAATAATCAATAATCAATAATTTAATTGATTTAATTACTTTTTTGAAATTATTTTGATTAATACTTAAAAATTTCAAAAAATCCACAATGATTAAATCTAGATTTTTATCCTACACATTTTTATGTATTATAGTCATAGTTTATTCGGCTAATAATTGAGAAAAGCTACATTTTCTTTTCATAATTTGGTGAAAATGTATCATAATTACAATGAAATAGCAGGATTTCTAAGCGGAAAATTTGGAAAACCAACCGTGATTATTTAAGTTAAATCCTAAAGAATATTTAAAAATTTAGTTGGGGCTGAAACAATCCCTAATTTGTCCAAAAAGCTACACTAACTTTTTTTTTCATTTTTCGTGTATTTGGCCCTTAAGTGGCCATCATCTATATTGAACAAATAATATTTTGTTCTCGTTAAATTATGTAACTGCATATGTACATGTATTCGTAGAGCAACAGAAAAAAAAACCAAATAAAGAAAATATAGAAATAAATAAACCAAACCGAAAAAACAATTATGTTAGTGTTTTTATATAAATAAAGTATATTTTATATGCATGTGACTGTGAAGAAAAACGAATGACAGTATAACAAATTCCATAAAAAACCTATCGCATATTCGCATTTAAGCTTTATTGTAACTTTATATAAATTAAATTAAAGTTACTCACTTTAAAAAATATTTGAAAAATATGGATTTTGCAGAAAAAATATGATTGTCCGTACTATTTTGTTTGTGTCTTCACTTCTGATATAGTATATATTCTTTGGTATCACTCATCAAAATCGGACAACTTTTACGTGGTAAATTGATATTGATGAGTGACAATTAAAAGCTCTTGATATCAGCATAATAATAATAATATTCGGTTTTTACAGGCCATTGCTGGCCCGTATCGCATCAATTTTCTGGCTCCATCGGATTCGAAGTCATGTTATTCGTATTGTTATAGATAACATGAATAGTATAAGTTCTTCTCTACCCCGAGAAGTCATCGTCGTCGACAGCAGGACTAATAATAATGGGCTAAAATCCATTGCGTCTTGGTGTCTTAAAACCAGTGATGATACATTTTGTATGAAAAATATTGATTTTGCAGAAAAAATATGGTTGCCCGTACTATTTTGTTTGTGTCTTCACTTCTGATATAGTATATTTTCTTTGGTATCACTCATCAAAATTGGACAACTTTTACGTGGTAAATTGATATTGATGAGTGACAATTAAAAGATCTTGATATCAGCGTAATAATAATAATAATATTCGGTTTTTACAGGCCATTGCTGGCCCGTATCGCATCAACTTTCTGGCTCCATCGGATTCGATGTCGAGCTTGTTATTCGTATTGTTATAGATAACATGAAGAATACAAGTTCTTCTCTACCCCGAGAAGTCATCGTCGCCGACAGCAGGACTAATAATAATGGGCTAAAATCCATTGCGTCTTGGTGTCTTAAAACCAGTGATCATACATTTTGTTTTGGACTCATTGATTTTGAGACCAACGGAAGCGGAGACTCTTCCGCGTTGCCATTTAGTCCAATTACAATAGTGTACTTCTTAGATTTTATCCGTTGTTGCGTAATATGGTGATTTGATTAAATAATTCGTCATATGACGATAGAGAGTGGTTTACATTGCCTTATGCTGCAGATTAATAATGATGGGTTCAATGAAGCCATTAAAATACCAATTAAATCATGAATGGTAGCAACTATCATACAATAATATCGATTACTGTCATGGACAAAATAAAGTTATGAAAAAAATGTTTACATTGTACAAATCATGCTTATCATGCATAGGGTCACAAAATTATTAGACCATACAATGAAATATTGATGTTAAAAAAGATTTAAAAAAAAAAATTCTGAAATCTTATTATTTTATTATTTTTCAAGTTGAATCATTATAAGATTATATTCAAGGCTCCTCACTGTCATATTATATTATACTAACACTAAGACGAATGTCGCTTAGAAGTTCATTATCAATTACATTATATATGGCGATTAAGTAATCAAATAACAAATTTCTCGTGCAAATGATAACCACTAAGTTTTAATGCAATTTTTCAGCTAAGCGAACATAATTTTAACTTTGATAACCTTTTTCAACAGACTGCGTTGATTTTTTTTTTACTTAATTCAAGTTGTAGGTTATCATTCAATATAACTTATTCAATTAAAATATTATGGTACTTATATATATATATATATATATATATATATATATATATATATATATATATATATATATATATATATATATATATATATATATAAGTGGACGTTTTTTTTTTTTTTGTGTCTGAACCCTGCAATCTTTTCTGGGGCCGAAGCTCTCCCAACTCTTTCGCGGTTAATTTTAAACGTCCTACCTTACGCCGAAGTGGACGTTTAAAACATACTAGCTGCAAAGATCCATTCCAATAGTCGATTGTAAAAGTCTTCATTATAGTCATCGAATTGTTAAAATTAGGCTCTGCATAATACTAATATTTAAAGAACATAATATAATATCATATAACATAATATAATATAATATATATAAGAATATATTATGCAAAGAACATATCTAAGTCTGAAAATTTATTCAAAATGTCTAGGTGGCCCATATGATGATCATGACTATGTTGATTCACTAGCTGTAGTTTAGCTGCACAAGTAGCAGCTGATTTTTTGACGTAGATATGAAGTAGAGTGAGTCCGATGAGGGCTTTCATTGCCGCCGTAAGACAGGTGCGTGTAGCTCCTGTGATGCTGAGACTTGCTAGCCTCTGCAAGGAGGTTAGTTTGTTCATTATAACTTTATGCTGTACTTTAGGCCACCAAACTATGGTTCCTTAAGTTACAATTGGCCTGACTATCATGATGTAAATCCAGTAAATCATTTTTAAGCTGAGGCTCCAAGTTCTGCCGAACATTCGCCGATAGGCTCACATGACTCTGACCGCGCGTTCGCTAGTTGAGGTAATATAAGAGTTCATTTAGAGTTTAAATCTGTACGTATAGTCAGTTTTCCTAAAATAATTTAATTAATTCAGTTATCACGAAGGTTTAAGTCGCCGTTAATTTTACCGATTTTGCTAAAGCGATTGATGTATGATTGATTTAGTTTAACTCAAGTGTAATCTCGCATTATGCAAAATCAACAATTTTAATGAAAATATTGGAATTACCACACAAATTTGAACTGTGAAACGTTATTTTTAGTCGTAGCTTAAAAGTGAGGGCAGTTTTCTTAGAACTAATAAATTACATATTAAATAAATTCTGATGTTCATAAATTTTGTTTGAATCCCCAACACGTTTAGCGGCATGTGCTAAAGTCGACTTAAAACATAAAAATTAAATAATAATTTTATCTGTATGATAAAAGGAAACCATGGCATTATTTTTTGAGAGATAAACTTTAATAATTTAGACTTTAAACTTAAGCCTTCGCAAAATTACGAATTTCATTTTTAATAATTTTTATTCAATGCAACACGTAATAGTGGCCCAAAAAAAATTGTATAAAAAAAAATCAGCAAATCTGCAAGGGGTTAGCCTTTGCAAATTTACGAATTTCATTGTTAATTCGATACAACACGTAATAGTGGCCCGATTGTAATGAATGATACCTTAATCAAAAGCTCTGATCATCAGTATAAATACTATTATTAAATATGTAAACATTTCAGCAATAAAATTGTATACAAAAAATCAGCAAATCTGCAAGGGGTTAGCCTTTGCAAATTTACGAATTTCATTGTTAATTCGATACAACACGTAATAGTGGCCCGATTGTAATGAATGATACCTTAATCAAAAGCTCTGATCATCGGTATAAATACTATTATAAAATATGTAAACATTTCAGCAATAAAATTGTATATAAAAAAATCAGCAAATCTGCAAAGGGGTTAGCCTTTGCAAATTTACGAATTTCATTGTTAATTCGATACAACACGTAATAGTGGCCCGATTGTAATGAATGATACCTTAATCAAAAGCTCTGATCATCAGTATAAATACTACTATAAAATATGTATACATTTCAGCAAAAAAATTGTATACAAAAAATCAGCAAATCTGCAAGGGGTTAGCCTTTGCAAATTTACGAATTTCATTGTTAATTCGATACAACACGTAATAGTGGCCCGATTGTAATGAATGATACCTTAATCAAAAGCTCTGATCATCAGTATAAATACTACTATAAATTATGTATACATTTCAGCAAAAAAATTGTATACTAAAAAATCAGCAAATCTGCAAGGGGTTAGCCTTTGCAAATTTACGAATTTCATTGTTAATTTGATACAACACGTTATAGTGGCCCGATTGTAATAAATGATACCTTAATCAAAAGCTCTGATCATCAGTATAAATACTACTATAAAATATGTATACATTTCAGCAAAAAAATTGTATACAAAAAAATCAGCAAATCTGCAAGGGGTTAGCCTTTGCAAATTTACGAATTTCATTGTTAATTCGATACAACACGTTATAGTGGCCCGATTGTAATAAATGATACCTTAATCAAAAGCTCTGATCATCAGTATAAATACTACTATAAAATATGTATACATTTCAGCAAAAAAATTTTATACAAAAAAATCAGCAAATCTGCAAGGGGTTAGCCTTTGCAAATTTACGAATTTCATTGTTAATTCGACACAACACGTTATAGTGGCCCGATTGTAATAAATGATACCTTAATCAAAAGCTGTGATCATCAGTATAAATACTACTATAAAATATGTATACATTTCAGCAAAAAAATTGTATACAAAAAATTAGCAAATCTGCAAAGGGGTTAGCCTTTGCAAATTTACGAATTTCATTGTTAATTCGATACAACACGTAATAGTGGCCCGATTGTAATGAATGATACCTTAATCAAAAGCTCTGATCATCAGTATAAATACTACTATAAAATATGTATACATTTCAGCAAAAAAATTGTATACTAAAAAATCAGCAAATCTGCAAGGGATTAGCCTTTGCAAATTTACGAATTTCATTGTTAATTCGATACAACACGTAATAGTGGCCCGATTGTAATGAATGATACCTTAATCAAAAGCTCTGATCATCAGTATAAATACTACTATAAATTATGTATACATTTCAGCAATAAAATTGTATACAAAAAATCAGCAAATCTGCAAGGGGTTAGCCTTTGCAAATTTACGAATTTCATTGTTAATTCGATACAACACGTTATAGTGGCCCGATTGTAATAAATGATACCTTAATCAAAAGCTCTGATCATCAGTATAAATACTACTATAAAATATGTATACATTTCAGCAAAAAAATTGTATACAAAAAAATCAGCAAATCTGCAAGGGGTTAGCCTTTGCAAATTTACGAATTTCATTGTTAATTCGATACAACACGTAATAGTGGCCCGATTGTAATGAATGATACCTTAATCAAAAGCTCTGATCATCGGTATAAATACTATTATAAAATATGTATACATTTCAGCAATAAAATTGTATATAAAAAAATCAGCAAATCTGCAAAGGGGTTAGCCTTTGCAAATTTACGAATTTCATTGTTAATTCGATACAACACGTAATAGTGGCCCGATTGTAATAAATGATACCTTAATCAAAAGCTGTGATCATCAGTATAAATACTACTATAAAATATGTATACATTTCAGCAAAAAAATTGTATACAAAAAATTAGCAAATCTGCAAAGGGGTTAGCCTTTGCAAATTTACGAATTTCATTGTTAATTCGATACAACACGTAATAGTGGCCCGATTGTAATGAATGATACCTTAATCAAAAGCTCTGATCATCAGTATAAATACTACTATAAAATATGTATACATTTCAGCAAAAAAATTGTATACAAAAAAATCAGCAAATCTGCAAGGGGTTAGCCTTTGCAAATTTACGAATTTCATTGTTAATTCGATACAACACGTAATAGTGGCCCGATTGTAATGAATGATACCTTAATCAAAAGCTCTGATCATCAGTATAAATACTACTATAAATTATGTATACATTTCAGCAAAAAAATTGTATACAAAAAAATCAGCAAATCTGCAAGGGGTTAGCCTTTGCAAATTTACGAATTTCATTGTTAATTCGATACAACACGTTATAGTGGCCCGATTGTAATAAATGATACCTTAATCAAAAGCTCTGATCATCAGTATAAATACTACTATAAAATATGTATACATTTCAGCAAAAAAATTGTATACAAAAAAATCAGCAAATCTGCAAGGGGTTAGCCTTTGCAAATTTACGAATTTCATTGTTAATTCGATACAACACGTAATAGTGGCCCGATTGTAATGAATGATACCTTAATCAAAAGCTCTGATCATCAGTATAAATACTACTATAAAATATGTATACATTTCAGCAAAAAAATTGTATACAAAAAAATCAGCAAATCTGCAAGGGGTTAGCCTTTGCAAATTTACGAATTTCATTGTTAATTCGATACAACACGTAATAGTGGCCCGATTGTAATGAATGATACCTTAATCAAAAGCTCTGATCATCAGTATAAATACTACTATAAATTATGTATACATTTCAGCAAAAAAATTGTATACAAAAAAATCAGCAAATCTGCAAGGGGTTAGCCTTTGCAAATTTACGAATTTCATTGTTAATTCGATACAACAAGTAATAGTGGCCCGATTGTAATGAATGATACCTTAATCAAAAGCTCTGATCATCAGTATAAATACTACTATAAAATATGTATACATTTCAGCAAAAAAATTGTATACAAAAAAATCAGCAAATCTGCAAGGGGTTAGCCTTTGCAAATTTACGAATTTCATTGTTAATTCGATACAACACGTTATAGTGGCCCGATTGTAATAAATGATACCTTAATCAAAAGCTCTGATCATCAGTATAAATACTACTATAAAATATGTATACATTTCAGCAAAAAAATTGTATACAAAAAATTAGCAAATCTGCAAAGGGGTTAGCCTTTGCAAATACAACACGTAATAGTGGCCCGATTGTAATGAATGATACCTTAATCAAAAGCTCTGATCATCAGTATAAATACTACTATAAATTATGTATACATTTCAGCAAAAAAATTGTATACAAAAAAATCAGCAAATCTGCAAGGGGTTAGCCTTTGCAAATTTACGAATTTCATTGTTAATTCGATACAACACGTTATAGTGGCCCGATTGTAATAAATGATACCTTAATCAAAAGCTCTGATCATCAGTATAAATACTACTATAAAATATGTATACATTTCAGCAAAAAAATTGTATACAAAAAAATCAGCAAATCTGCAAGGGGTTAGCCTTTGCAAATTTACGAATTTCATTGTTAATTCGATACAACACGTTATAGTGGCCCGATTGTAATAAATGATACCTTAATCAAAAGCTCTGATCATCAGTATAAATACTACTATAAAATATGTATACATTTCAGCAAAAAAAATGTATACAAAAAAATCAGCAAATCTGCAAGGGGTTAGCCTTTGCAAATTTACGAATTTCATTGTTAATTCGATACAACACGTAATAGTGGCCCGATTGTAATGAATGATACCTTAATCAAAAGCTCTGATCATCAGTATAAATACTACTATAAAATATGTATACATTTCAGCAAAAAAATTGTATACAAAAAATTAGCAAATCTGCAAAGGGGTTAGCCTTTGCAAATTTACGAATTTCATTGTTAATTCGATACAACACGTAATAGTGGCCCGATTGTAATGAATTATACCTTAATCAAAAGCTCTGATCATCAGTATAAATACTACTATAAAATATGTATACATTTCAGCAAAAAAATTGTATACAAAAAAATCAGCAAATCTGCAAGGGGTTAGCCTTTGCAAATTTACGAATTTCATTGTTAATTCGATACAACAAGTAATAGTGGCCCGATTGTAATGAATGATACCTTAATCAAAAGCTCTGATCATCAGTATAAATACAACTATAAAATATGTATACATTTCAGCAAAAAAATTGTATACAAAAAAATCAGCAAATCTGCAAGGGGTTAGCCTTTGCAAATTTACGAATTTCATTGTTAATTCGATACAACACGTTATAGTGGCCCGATTGTAATAAATGATACCTTAATCAAAAGCTCTGATCATCAGTATAAATACTACTATAAAATATGTATACATTTCAGCAAAAAAATTGTATACAAAAAAATCAGCAAATCTGCAAGGGGTTAGCCTTTGCAAATTTACGAATTTCATTGTTAATTCGATACAACAAGTAATAGTGGCCCGATTGTAATGAATGATACCTTAATCAAAAGCTCTGATCATCAGTATAAATACAACTATAAAATATGTATACATTTCAGCAAAAAAATTGTATACAAAAAAATCAGCAAATCTGCAAGGGGTTAGCCTTTGCAAATTTACGAATTTCATTGTTAATTCGATACAACACGTAATAGTGGCCCGATTGTAATGAATGATACCTTAATCAAAAGCTCTGATCATCAGTATAAATACTACTATAAAATATGTATACATTTCAGCAAAAAAATTGTATACAAAAAATTAGCAAATCTGCAAAGGGGTTAGCCTTTGCAAATTTACGAATTTCATTGTTAATTCGATACAACACGTAATAGTGGCCCGATTGTAATGAATGATACCTTAATCAAAAGCTCTGATCATCAGTATAAATACTACTATAAAATATGTATACATTTCAGCAAAAAAATTGTATACAAAAAAATCAGCAAATCTGCAAGGGGTTAGCCTTTGCAAATTTACGAATTTCATTGTTAATTCGATACAACAAGTAATAGTGGCCCGATTGTAATGAATGATACCTTAATCAAAAGCTCTGATCATCAGTATAAATACAACTATAAAATATGTATACATTTCAGCAAAAAAATTGTATACAAAAAAATCAGCAAATCTGCAAGGGGTTAGCCTTTGCAAATTTACGAATTTCATTGTTAATTCGATACAACACGTAATAGTGGCCCGATTGTAATGAATGATACCTTAATCAAAAGCTCTGATCATCAGTATAAATACTACTATAAAATATGTATACATTTCAGCAAAAAAATTGTATACAAAAAATTAGCAAATCTGCAAAGGGGTTAGCCTTTGCAAATTTACGAATTTCATTGTTAATTCGATACAACACGTAATAGTGGCCCGATTGTAATGAATGATACCTTAATCAAAAGCTCTGATCATCAGTATAAATACTACTATAAATTATGTATACATTTCAGCAAAAAAATTGTATACAAAAAAATCAGCAAATCTGCAAGGGGTTAGCCTTTGCAAATTTACGAATTTCATTGTTAATTCGATACAACAAGTAATAGTGGCCCGATTGTAATGAATGATACCTTAATCAAAAGCTCTGATCATCAGTATAAATACAACTATAAAATATGTATACATTTCAGCAAAAAAATTGTATACAAAAAAATCAGCAAATCTGCAAGGGGTTAGCCTTTGCAAATTTACGAATTTCATTGTTAATTCGATACAACACGTAATAGTGGCCCGATTGTAATGAATGATACCTTAATCAAAAGCTCTGATCATCAGTATAAATACTACTATAAAATATGTATACATTTCAGCAAAAAAATTGTATACAAAAAATTAGCAAATCTGCAAAGGGGTTAGCCTTTGCAAATTTACGAATTTCATTGTTAATTCGATACAACACGTAATAGTGGCCCGATTGTAATGAATGATACCTTAATCAAAAGCTCTGATCATCAGTATAAATACTACTATAAAATATGTATACATTTCAGCAAAAAAATTGTATACAAAAAAATCAGCAAATCTGCAAGGGGTTAGCCTTTGCAAATTTACGAATTTCATTGTTAATTCGATACAACAAGTAATAGTGGCCCGATTGTAATGAATGATACCTTAATCAAAAGCTCTGATCATCAGTATAAATACAACTATAAAATATGTATACATTTCAGCAAAAAAATTGTATACAAAAAAATCAGCAAATCTGCAAGGGGTTAGCCTTTGCAAATTTACGAATTTCATTGTTAATTCGATACAACACGTAATAGTGGCCCGATTGTAATGAATGATACCTTAATCAAAAGCTCTGATCATCAGTATAAATACTACTATAAAATATGTATACATTTCAGCAAAAAAATTGTATACAAAAAATTAGCAAATCTGCAAAGGGGTTAGCCTTTGCAAATTTACGAATTTCATTGTTAATTCGATACAACACGTAATAGTGGCCCGATTGTAATGAATGATACCTTAATCAAAAGCTCTGATCATCAGTATAAATACTACTATAAATTATGTATACATTTCAGCAAAAAAATTGTATACAAAAAAATCAGCAAATCTGCAAGGGGTTAGCCTTTGCAAATTTACGAATTTCATTGTTAATTCGATACAACAAGTAATAGTGGCCCGATTGTAATGAATGATACCTTAATCAAAAGCTCTGATCATCAGTATAAATACAACTATAAAATATGTATACATTTCAGCAAAAAAATTGTATACAAAAAATCAGCAAATCTGCAAGGGGTTAGCCTTTGCAAATTTACGAATTTCATTGTTAATTCGATACAACACGTAATAGTGGCCCGATTGTAATGAATGATACCTTAATCAAAAGCTCTGATCATCAGTATAAATACTACTATAAAATATGTATACATTTCAGCAAAAAAATTGTATACAAAAAATTAGCAAATCTGCAAAGGGGTTAGCCTTTGCAAATTTACGAATTTCATTGTTAATTCGATACAACACGTAATAGTGGCCCGATTGTAATGAATGATACCTTAATCAAAAGCTCTGATCATCAGTATAAATACTACTATAAATTATGTATACATTTCAGCAAAAAAATTGTATACAAAAAAATCAGCAAATCTGCAAGGGGTTAGCCTTTGCAAATTTACGAATTTCATTGTTAATTCGATACAACAAGTAATAGTGGCCCGATTGTAATGAATGATACCTTAATCAAAAGCTCTGATCATCAGTATAAATACAACTATAAAATATGTATACATTTCAGCAAAAAAATTGTATACAAAAAAATCAGCAAATCTGCAAGGGGTTAGCCTTTGCAAATTTACGAATTTCATTGTTAATTCGATACAACACGTAATAGTGGCCCGATTGTAATGAATGATACCTTAATCAAAAGCTCTGATCATCAGTATAAATACTACTATAAAATATGTATACATTTCAGCAAAAAAATTGTATACAAAAAATTAGCAAATCTGCAAAGGGGTTAGCCTTTGCAAATTTACGAATTTCATTGTTAATTCGATACAACACGTAATAGTGGCCCGATTGTAATGAATGATACCTTAATCAAAAGCTCTGATCATCAGTATAAATACTACTATAAAATATGTATACATTTCAGCAAAAAAATTGTATACAAAAAAATCAGCAAATCTGCAAGGGGTTAGCCTTTGCAAATTTACGAATTTCATTGTTAATTCGATACAACAAGTAATAGTGGCCCGATTGTAATGAATGATACCTTAATCAAAAGCTCTGATCATCAGTATAAATACAACTATAAAATATGTATACATTTCAGCAAAAAAATTGTATACAAAAAAATCAGCAAATCTGCAAGGGGTTAGCCTTTGCAAATTTACGAATTTCATTGTTAATTCGATACAACACGTAATAGTGGCCCGATTGTAATGAATGATACCTTAATCAAAAGCTCTGATCATCAGTATAAATACTACTATAAAATATGTATACATTTCAGCAAAAAAATTGTATACAAAAAATTAGCAAATCTGCAAAGGGGTTAGCCTTTGCAAATTTACGAATTTCATTGTTAATTCGATACAACACGTAATAGTGGCCCGATTGTAATGAATGATACCTTAATCAAAAGCTCTGATCATCAGTATAAATACTACTATAAATTATGTATACATTTCAGCAAAAAAATTGTATACAAAAAAATCAGCAAATCTGCAAGGGGTTAGCCTTTGCAAATTTACGAATTTCATTGTTAATTCGATACAACAAGTAATAGTGGCCCGATTGTAATGAATGATACCTTAATCAAAAGCTCTGATCATCAGTATAAATACAACTATAAAATATGTATACATTTCAGCAAAAAAATTGTATACAAAAAAATCAGCAAATCTGCAAGGGGTTAGCCTTTGCAAATTTACGAATTTCATTGTTAATTCGATACAACACGTTATAGTGGCCCGATTGTAATAAATGATACCTTAATCAAAAGCTCTGATCATCAGTATAAATACTACTATAAAATATGTATACATTTCAGCAAAAAAATTGTATACAAAAAATTAGCAAATCTGCAAAGGGGTTAGCCTTTGCAAATACAACACGTAATAGTGGCCCGATTGTAATGAATGATACCTTAATCAAAAGCTCTGATCATCAGTATAAATACTACTATAAATTATGTATACATTTCAGCAAAAAAATTGTATACAAAAAAATCAGCAAATCTGCAAGGGGTTAGCCTTTGCAAATTTACGAATTTCATTGTTAATTCGATACAACACGTAATAGTGGCCCGATTGTAATGAATGATACCTTAATCAAAAGCTCTGATCATCAGTATAAATACTACTATAAATTATGTATACATTTCAGCAAAAAAATTGTATACAAAAAAATCAGCAAATCTGCAAGGGGTTAGCCTTTGCAAATTTACGAATTTCATTGTTAATTCGATACAACAAGTAATAGTGGCCCGATTGTAATGAATGATACCTTAATCAAAAGCTCTGATCATCAGTATAAATACTACTATAAAATATGTATACATTTCAGCAAAAAAATTGTATACAAAAAAATCAGCAAATCTGCAAGGGGTTAGCCTTTGCAAATTTACGAATTTCATTGTTAATTCGATACAACACGTTATAGTGGCCCGATTGTAATAAATGATACCTTAATCAAAAGCTCTGATCATCAGTATAAATACTACTATAAAATATGTATACATTTCAGCAAAAAAATTGTATACAAAAAATTAGCAAATCTGCAAAGGGGTTAGCCTTTGCAAATACAACACGTAATAGTGGCCCGATTGTAATGAATGATACCTTAATCAAAAGCTCTGATCATCAGTATAAATACTACTATAAATTATGTATACATTTCAGCAAAAAAATTGTATACAAAAAAATCAGCAAATCTGCAAGGGGTTAGCCTTTGCAAATTTACGAATTTCATTGTTAATTCGATACAACACGTTATAGTGGCCCGATTGTAATAAATGATACCTTAATCAAAAGCTCTGATCATCAGTATAAATACTACTATAAAATATGTATACATTTCAGCAAAAAAATTGTATACAAAAAAATCAGCAAATCTGCAAGGGGTTAGCCTTTGCAAATTTACGAATTTCATTGTTAATTCGATACAACACGTTATAGTGGCCCGATTGTAATAAATGATACCTTAATCAAAAGCTCTGATCATCAGTATAAATACTACTATAAAATATGTATACATTTCAGCAAAAAAATTGTATACAAAAAATTAGCAAATCTGCAAAGGGGTTAGCCTTTGCAAATTTACGAATTTCATTGTTAATTCGATACAACACGTAATAGTGGCCCGATTGTAATGAATGATACCTTAATCAAAAGCTCTGATCATCAGTATAAATACTACTATAAAATATGTATACATTTCAGCAAAAAAATTGTATACAAAAAATTAGCAAATCTGCAAAGGGGTTAGCCTTTGCAAATTTACGAATTTCATTGTTAATTCGATACAACACGTAATAGTGGCCCGATTGTAATGAATGATACCTTAATCAAAAGCTCTGATCATCAGTATAAATACTACTATAAAATATGTATACATTTCAGCAAAAAAATTGTATACAAAAAAATCAGCAAATCTGCAAGGGGTTAGCCTTTGCAAATTTACGAATTTCATTGTTAATTCGATACAACACGTAATAGTGGCCCGATTGTAATGAATGATACCTTAATCAAAAGCTCTGATCATCAGTATAAATACTACTATAAATTATGTATACATTTCAGCAAAAAAATTGTATACAAAAAAATCAGCAAATCTGCAAGGGGTTAGCCTTTGCAAATTTACGAATTTCATTGTTAATTCGATACAACAAGTAATAGTGGCCCGATTGTAATGAATGATACCTTAATCAAAAGCTCTGATCATCAGTATAAATACTACTATAAAATATGTATACATTTCAGCAAAAAAATTGTATACAAAAAAATCAGCAAATCTGCAAGGGGTTAGCCTTTGCAAATTTACGAATTTCATTGTTAATTCGATACAACACGTTATAGTGGCCCGATTGTAATAAATGATACCTTAATCAAAAGCTCTGATCATCAGTATAAATACTACTATAAAATATGTATACATTTCAGCAAAAAAATTGTATACAAAAAATTAGCAAATCTGCAAAGGGGTTAGCCTTTGCAAATACAACACGTAATAGTGGCCCGATTGTAATGAATGATACCTTAATCAAAAGCTCTGATCATCAGTATAAATACTACTATAAATTATGTATACATTTCAGCAAAAAAATTGTATACAAAAAAATCAGCAAATCTGCAAGGGGTTAGCCTTTGCAAATTTACGAATTTCATTGTTAATTCGATACAACACGTAATAGTGGCCCGATTGTAATGAATGATACCTTAATCAAAAGCTCTGATCATCAGTATAAATACTACTATAAAATATGTATACATTTCAGCAAAAAAATTGTATACAAAAAATTAGCAAATCTGCAAAGGGGTTAGCCTTTGCAAATTTACGAATTTCATTGTTAATTCGATACAACACGTAATAGTGGCCCGATTGTAATGAATGATACCTTAATCAAAAGCTCTGATCATCAGTATAAATACTACTATAAATTATGTATACATTTCAGCAAAAAAATTGTATACAAAAAAATCAGCAAATCTGCAAGGGGTTAGCCTTTGCAAATTTACGAATTTCATTGTTAATTCGATACAACAAGTAATAGTGGCCCGATTGTAATGAATGATACCTTAATCAAAAGCTCTGATCATCAGTATAAATACAACTATAAAATATGTATACATTTCAGCAAAAAAATTGTATACAAAAAAATCAGCAAATCTGCAAGGGGTTAGCCTTTGCAAATTTACGAATTTCATTGTTAATTCGATACAACACGTAATAGTGGCCCGATTGTAATGAATGATACCTTAATCAAAAGCTCTGATCATCAGTATAAATACTACTATAAAATATGTATACATTTCAGCAAAAAAATTGTATACAAAAAATTAGCAAATCTGCAAAGGGGTTAGCCTTTGCAAATTTACGAATTTCATTGTTAATTCGATACAACACGTAATAGTGGCCCGATTGTAATGAATGATACCTTAATCAAAAGCTCTGATCATCAGTATAAATACTACTATAAATTATGTATACATTTCAGCAAAAAAATTGTATACAAAAAAATCAGCAAATCTGCAAGGGGTTAGCCTTTGCAAATTTACGAATTTCATTGTTAATTCGATACAACAAGTAATAGTGGCCCGATTGTAATGAATGATACCTTAATCAAAAGCTCTGATCATCAGTATAAATACAACTATAAAATATGTATACATTTCAGCAAAAAAATTGTATACAAAAAAATCAGCAAATCTGCAAGGGGTTAGCCTTTGCAAATTTACGAATTTCATTGTTAATTCGATACAACACGTAATAGTGGCCCGATTGTAATGAATGATACCTTAATCAAAAGCTCTGATCATCAGTATAAATACTACTATAAAATATGTATACATTTCAGCAAAAAAATTGTATACAAAAAATTAGCAAATCTGCAAAGGGGTTAGCCTTTGCAAATTTACGAATTTCATTGTTAATTCGATACAACACGTAATAGTGGCCCGATTGTAATGAATGATACCTTAATCAAAAGCTCTGATCATCAGTATAAATACTACTATAAAATATGTATACATTTCAGCAAAAAAATTGTATACAAAAAAATCAGCAAATCTGCAAGGGGTTAGCCTTTGCAAATTTACGAATTTCATTGTTAATTCGATACAACAAGTAATAGTGGCCCGATTGTAATGAATGATACCTTAATCAAAAGCTCTGATCATCAGTATAAATACAACTATAAAATATGTATACATTTCAGCAAAAAAATTGTATACAAAAAAATCAGCAAATCTGCAAGGGGTTAGCCTTTGCAAATTTACGAATTTCATTGTTAATTCGATACAACACGTAATAGTGGCCCGATTGTAATGAATGATACCTTAATCAAAAGCTCTGATCATCAGTATAAATACTACTATAAAATATGTATACATTTCAGCAAAAAAATTGTATACAAAAAATTAGCAAATCTGCAAAGGGGTTAGCCTTTGCAAATTTACGAATTTCATTGTTAATTCGATACAACACGTAATAGTGGCCCGATTGTAATGAATGATACCTTAATCAAAAGCTCTGATCATCAGTATAAATACTACTATAAATTATGTATACATTTCAGCAAAAAAATTGTATACAAAAAAATCAGCAAATCTGCAAGGGGTTAGCCTTTGCAAATTTACGAATTTCATTGTTAATTCGATACAACAAGTAATAGTGGCCCGATTGTAATGAATGATACCTTAATCAAAAGCTCTGATCATCAGTATAAATACAACTATAAAATATGTATACATTTCAGCAAAAAAATTGTATACAAAAAAATCAGCAAATCTGCAAGGGGTTAGCCTTTGCAAATTTACGAATTTCATTGTTAATTCGATACAACACGTTATAGTGGCCCGATTGTAATAAATGATACCTTAATCAAAAGCTCTGATCATCAGTATAAATACTACTATAAAATATGTATACATTTCAGCAAAAAAATTGTATACAAAAAATTAGCAAATCTGCAAAGGGGTTAGCCTTTGCAAATACAACACGTAATAGTGGCCCGATTGTAATGAATGATACCTTAATCAAAAGCTCTGATCATCAGTATAAATACTACTATAAATTATGTATACATTTCAGCAAAAAAATTGTATACAAAAAAATCAGCAAATCTGCAAGGGGTTAGCCTTTGCAAATTTACGAATTTCATTGTTAATTCGATACAACACGTTATAGTGGCCCGATTGTAATAAATGATACCTTAATCAAAAGCTCTAATCATCAGTATAAATACTACTATAAAATATGTATACATTTCAGCAAAAAAATTGTATACAAAAAAATCAGCAAATCTGCAAGGGGTTAGCCTTTGCAAATTTACGAATTTCATTGTTAATTCGATACAACACGTAATAGTGGCCCGATTGTAATGAATGATACCTTAATCAAAAGCTCTGATCATCAGTATAAATACTACTATAAATTATGTATACATTTCAGCAAAAAAATTGTATACAAAAAAATCAGCAAATCTGCAAGGGGTTAGCCTTTGCAAATTTACGAATTTCATTGTTAATTCGATACAACAAGTAATAGTGGCCCGATTGTAATGAATGATACCTTAATCAAAAGCTCTGATCATCAGTATAAATACTACTATAAAATATGTATACATTTCAGCAAAAAAATTGTATACAAAAAAATCAGCAAATCTGCAAGGGGTTAGCCTTTGCAAATTTACGAATTTCATTGTTAATTCGATACAACACGTTATAGTGGCCCGATTGTAATAAATGATACCTTAATCAAAAGCTCTAATCATCAGTATAAATACTACTATAAAATATGTATACATTTCAGCAAAAAAATTGTATACAAAAAATTAGCAAATCTGCAAAGGGGTTAGCCTTTGCAAATACAACACGTAATAGTGGCCCGATTGTAATGAATGATACCTTAATCAAAAGCTCTGATCATCAGTATAAATACTACTATAAATTATGTATACATTTCAGCAAAAAAATTGTATACAAAAAAATCAGCAAATCTGCAAGGGGTTAGCCTTTGCAAATTTACGAATTTCATTGTTAATTCGATACAACACGTTATAGTGGCCCGATTGTAATAAATGATACCTTAATCAAAAGCTCTGATCATCAGTATAAATACTACTATAAAATATGTATACATTTCAGCAAAAAAATTGTATACAAAAAAATCAGCAAATCTGCAAGGGGTTAGCCTTTGCAAATTTACGAATTTCATTGTTAATTCGATACAACACGTTATAGTGGCCCGATTGTAATAAATGATACCTTAATCAAAAGCTCTGATCATCAGTATAAATACTACTATAAAATATGTATACATTTCAGCAAAAAAATTGTATACAAAAAATTAGCAAATCTGCAAAGGGGTTAGCCTTTGCAAATTTACGAATTTCATTGTTAATTCGATACAACACGTAATAGTGGCCCGATTGTAATGAATGATACCTTAATCAAAAGCTCTGATCATCAGTATAAATACTACTATAAAATATGTATACATTTCAGCAAAAAAATTGTATACAAAAAATTAGCAAATCTGCAAAGGGGTTAGCCTTTGCAAATTTACGAATTTCATTGTTAATTCGATACAACACGTAATAGTGGCCCGATTGTAATGAATGATACCTTAATCAAAAGCTCTGATCATCAGTATAAATACTACTATAAAATATGTATACATTTCAGCAAAAAAATTGTATACAAAAAAATCAGCAAATCTGCAAGGGGTTAGCCTTTGCAAATTTACGAATTTCATTGTTAATTCGATACAACACGTAATAGTGGCCCGATTGTAATGAATGATACCTTAATCAAAAGCTCTGATCATCAGTATAAATACTACTATAAATTATGTATACATTTCAGCAAAAAAATTGTATACAAAAAAATCAGCAAATCTGCAAGGGGTTAGCCTTTGCAAATTTACGAATTTCATTGTTAATTCGATACAACAAGTAATAGTGGCCCGATTGTAATGAATGATACCTTAATCAAAAGCTCTGATCATCAGTATAAATACTACTATAAAATATGTATACATTTCAGCAAAAAAATTGTATACAAAAAAATCAGCAAATCTGCAAGGGGTTAGCCTTTGCAAATTTACGAATTTCATTGTTAATTCGATACAACACGTTATAGTGGCCCGATTGTAATAAATGATACCTTAATCAAAAGCTCTGATCATCAGTATAAATACTACTATAAAATATGTATACATTTCAGCAAAAAAATTGTATACAAAAAATTAGCAAATCTGCAAAGGGGTTAGCCTTTGCAAATACAACACGTAATAGTGGCCCGATTGTAATGAATGATACCTTAATCAAAAGCTCTGATCATCAGTATAAATACTACTATAAATTATGTATACATTTCAGCAAAAAAATTGTATACAAAAAAATCAGCAAATCTGCAAGGGGTTAGCCTTTGCAAATTTACGAATTTCATTGTTAATTCGATACAACACGTTATAGTGGCCCGATTGTAATAAATGATACCTTAATCAAAAGCTCTGATCATCAGTATAAATACTACTATAAAATATGTATACATTTCAGCAAAAAAATTGTATACAAAAAAATCAGCAAATCTGCAAGGGGTTAGCCTTTGCAAATTTACGAATTTCATTGTTAATTCGATACAACACGTTATAGTGGCCCGATTGTAATAAATGATACCTTAATCAAAAGCTCTGATCATCAGTATAAATACTACTATAAAATATGTATACATTTCAGCAAAAAAAATGTATACAAAAAAATCAGCAAATCTGCAAGGGGTTAGCCTTTGCAAATTTACGAATTTCATTGTTAATTCGATACAACACGTAATAGTGGCCCGATTGTAATGAATGATACCTTAATCAAAAGCTCTGATCATCAGTATAAATACTACTATAAAATATGTATACATTTCAGCAAAAAAATTGTATACAAAAAATTAGCAAATCTGCAAAGGGGTTAGCCTTTGCAAATTACAACACGTAATAGTGGCCCGATTGTAATGAATGATACCTTAATCAAAAGCTCTGATCATCAGTATAAATACTACTATAAATTATGTATACATTTCAGCAAAAAAATTGTATACAAAAAAATCAGCAAATCTGCAAGGGGTTAGCCTTTGCAAATTTACGAATTTCATTGTTAATTCGATACAACACGTTATAGTGGCCCGATTGTAATAAATGATACCTTAATCAAAAGCTCTGATCATCAGTATAAATACTACTATAAAATATGTATACATTTCAGCAAAAAAATTGTATACAAAAAAATCAGCAAATCTGCAAGGGGTTAGCCTTTGCAAATTTACGAATTTCATTGTTAATTCGATACAACACGTTATAGTGGCCCGATTGTAATAAATGATACCTTAATCAAAAGCTCTGATCATCAGTATAAATACTACTATAAAATATGTATACATTTCAGCAAAAAAAATGTATACAAAAAAATCAGCAAATCTGCAAGGGGTTAGCCTTTGCAAATTTACGAATTTCATTGTTAATTCGATACAACACGTAATAGTGGCCCGATTGTAATGAATGATACCTTAATCAAAAGCTCTGATCATCAGTATAAATACTACTATAAAATATGTATACATTTCAGCAAAAAAATTGTATACAAAAAATTAGCAAATCTGCAAAGGGGTTAGCCTTTGCAAATTTACGAATTTCATTGTTAATTCGATACAACACGTAATAGTGGCCCGATTGTAATGAATGATACCTTAATCAAAAGCTCTGATCATCAGTATAAATACTACTATAAAATATGTATACATTTCAGCAAAAAAATTGTATACTAAAAAATCAGCAAATCTGCAAGGGGTTAGCCTTTGCAAATTTACGAATTTCATTGTTAATTCGATACAACACGTAATAGTGGCCCGATTGTAATGAATGATACCTTAATCAAAAGCTCTGATCATCAGTATAAATACTACTATAAAATATGTATACATTTCAGCAAAAAAATTGTATACAAAAAAATCAGCAAATCTGCAAGGGGTTAGCCTTTGCAAATTTACGAATTTCATTGTTAATTCGATACAACACGTAATAGTGGCCCGATTGTAATGAATGATACCTTAATCAAAAGCTCTGATCATCAGTATAAATACTACTATAAAATATGTATACATTTCAGCTAAAAAATTGTATACTAAAAAATCAGCAAATCTGCAAGGGGTTAGCCTTTGCAAATTTACGAATTTCATTGTTAATTCGATACAACACGTAATAGTGGCCCGATTGTAATAAATGATACCTTAATCAAAAGCTCTGATCATCAGTATAAATACTACTATAAAATATGTATACATTTCAGCAAAAAAATTGTATACAAAAAATTAGCAAATCTGCAAAGGGGTTAGCCTTTGCAAATTTACGAATTTCATTGTTAATTCGATACAACACGTAATAGTGGCCCGATTGTAATGAATGATACCTTAATCAAAAGCTCTGATCATCAGTATAAATACTACTATAAAATATGTATACATTTCAGCAAAAAAATTGTATACTAAAAAATCAGCAAATCTGCAAGGGGTTAGCCTTTGCAAATTTACGAATTTCATTGTTAATTCGATACAACACGTAATAGTGGCCCGATTGTAATGAATGATACCTTAATCAAAAGCTCTGATCATCAGTATAAATACTACTATAAAATATGTATACATTTCAGCAAAAAAATTGTATACTAAAAAATCAGCAAATCTGCAAGGGTTAGCCTTTGCAAATTTACGAATTTCATTGTTAATTCGATACAACACGTAATAGTGGCCCGATTGTAATGAATGATACCTTAATCAAAAGCTCTGATCATCAGTATAAATACTACTATAAAATATGTATACATTTCAGCAAAAAAAATGTATACAAAAAAATCAGCAAATCTGCAAGGGGTTAGCCTTTGCAAATTTACGAATTTCATTGTTAATTCGATACAACACGTTATAGTGGCCCGATTGTAATAAATGATACCTTAATCAAAAGCTCTGATCATCAGTATAAATACTACTATAAAATATGTATACATTTCAGCAAAAAAAATGTATACAAAAAAATCAGCAAATCTGCAAGGGGTTAGCCTTTGCAAATTTACGAATTTCATTGTTAATTCGATACAACACGTAATAGTGGCCCGATTGTAATGAATGATACCTTAATCAAAAGCTCTGATCATCAGTATAAATACTACTATAAAATATGTATACATTTCAGCAAAAAAATTGTATACTAAAAAATCAGCAAATCTGCAAAGGGGTTAGCCTTTGCAAATTTACGAATTTCATTGTTAATTCGATACAACACGTAATAGTGGCCCGATTGTAATGAATGATACCTTAATCAAAAGCTCTGATCATCAGTATAAATACTACTATAAAATATGTATACATTTCAGCAAAAAAATTGTATACTAAAAAATCAGCAAATCTGCAAGGGGTTAGCCTTTGCAAATTTACGAATTTCATTGTTAATTCGATACAACACGTAATAGTGGCCCGATTGTAATGAATGATACCTTAATCAAAAGCTCTGATCATCAGTATAAATACTACTATAAAATATGTATACATTTCAGCAAAAAAATTGTATACTAAAAAATCAGCAAATCTGCAAGGGGTTAGCCTTTGCAAATTTACGAATTTCATTGTTAATTCGATACAACACGTAATAGTGGCCCGATTGTAATGAATGATACCTTAATCAAAAGCTCTGATCATCAGTATAAATACTACTATAAAATATGTATACATTTCAGCAAAAAAAATGTATACAAAAAAATCAGCAAATCTGCAAGGGGTTAGCCTTTGCAAATTTACGAATTTCATTGTTAATTCGATACAACACGTTATAGTGGCCCGATTGTAATAAATGATACCTTAATCAAAAGCTCTGATCATCAGTATAAATACTACTATAAAATATGTATACATTTCAGCAAAAAAAATGTATACAAAAAAATCAGCAAATCTGCAAGGGGTTAGCCTTTGCAAATTTACGAATTTCATTGTTAATTCGATACAACACGTAATAGTGGCCCGATTGTAATGAATGATACCTTAATCAAAAGCTCTGATCATCAGTATAAATACTACTATAAAATATGTATACATTTCAGCAAAAAAATTGTATACAAAAAAATCAGCAAATCTGCAAGGGGTTAGCCTTTGCAAATTTACGAATTTCATTGTTAATTCGATACAACACGTATAGTGGCCCGATTGTAATGAATGATACCTTAATCAAAAGCTCTGATCATCAGTATAAATACTACTATAAAATATGTATACATTTCAGCAAAAAAATTGTATACAAAAAAATCAGCAAATCTGCAAGGGGTTAGCCTTTGCAAATTTACGAATTTCATTGTTAATTCGATACAACACGTAATAGTGGCCCGATTGTAATGAATGATACCTTAATCAAAAGCTCTGATCATCAGTATAAATACTACTATAAAATATGTATACATTTCAGCAAAAAAATTGTATACAAAAAATCAGCAAATCTGCAAGGGGTTAGCCTTTGCAAATTTACGAATTTCATTGTTAATTCGATACAACACGTAATAGTGGCCCGATTGTAATGAATGATACCTTAATCAAAAGCTCTGATCATCAGTATAAATACTACTATAAAATATGTATACATTTCAGCAAAAAAATTGTATACAAAAAATCAGCAAATCTGCAAGGGGTTAGCCTTTGCAAATTTACGAATTTCATTGTTAATTCGATACAACACGTAATAGTGGCCCGATTGTAATGAATGATACCTTAATCAAAAGCTCTGATCATCAGTATAAATACTACTATAAAATATGTATACATTTCAGCAAAAAAATTGTATACAAAAAAATCAGCAAATCTGCAAGGGGTTAGCCTTTGCAAATTTACGAATTTCATTGTTAATTCGATACAACACGTAATAGTGGCCCGATTGTAATGAATGATACCTTAATCAAAAGCTCTGATCATCAGTATAAATACTACTATAAAATATGTATACATTTCAGCAAAAAAAATGTATACAAAAAAATCAGCAAATCTGCAAGGGGTTAGCCTTTGCAAATTTACGAATTTCATTGTTAATTCGATACAACACGTAATAGTGGCCCGATTGTAATAATGATACCTTAATCAAAAGCTCTGATCATCAGTATAAATACTACTATAAAATATGTATACATTTCAGCAAAAAAAATGTATACAAAAAAATCAGCAAATCTGCAAGGGTTAGCCTTTGCAAATTTACGAATTTCATTGTTAATTCGATACAACACGTAATAGTGGCCCGATT